>JASDQU010205111.1:9943-20221 GCA_032191745.1 Picea mariana
TTCCTAACATATCTCTACAGTATGGGTTTTTAACGTTAGTTTATGTGTGTGTACACGTGGCACTGAATTTTGGCATTCACAGCTGAGCAAGACAATGATATGAAGATGATTGTTGTGTCTGGTCCACCAGTCGTGCTCCGACAGATGCCAACGTGATGTGATGGCACCCTGACCCACTCCCAACAACCTTCTATATGTCTTTACACGCCTTGTCTTTTGGTATATTTAGGGGGGCAAATTATGCATTTTTAAAAGGGGTGAATTATTTTTGGTGGTTTCAAACTTGCTATCATGATTCCATAAAAACTTTATGGTTCAATCTTTAGCTTCGCATAATCTTGCACACCTAAAAGATTCTATTTCATCAAGTTTCTGTTACTTAATTTTTTTTTACTTAGTTTTTAAGTGGTTTTGTTGCCAGCAGAATCTTAGGTGTTTGAGTCTAGTTATCGAGATTGTGTGTGTATCAAGAAGGATTTTCAATGAGAATAGTCACTAAGATTATGATTGAGAAGAAGCTACTCAAATGATTCTTGAATGTTGGAAGGAACTTGCACTCTACAAAAAGCTTGATAAAAGTATTCTGATAATACATCCTGATGATGGAGCAATGTGATGATACACTCTAATGAAGGAGAAAAGGATACACTTTGATGAGGGACGATGAGATATTGTTGTAGATTATGGGGAAGTGATTGGAAATTGGGTGAAGAGATTGAGTTTGAATTGTCTATGATAAGGACCGATAACTATAGATGTTTCAATAAGCTCAAGAAGTTGAAGTGGTTGGCATTCTACTACAATGACTAAAAATCCGTGTGTATAAATTGAACCTCAAAGAACGAAGAACAACTATTGACCTTTGAAATAACAAAATTAGAGAGAGAGATCTTAGAATTGTTCCTATGATTGTAATAAGGTCCTAAAGCATTAGCCATTTGAAGATTTAATAAAGAAATTGATTTCCTTTTCATTTTCTTCATCTTTACATATGATTGTGTAAATATGTTTTTACTACATACATACTTTGATCCAAAAGAGCTCAATGTTTACACCAGCTAGCCTTTTTTTTTCTTTCTTTGTTAAAATGCAATCAAGTATACCGTACTTATATGTATTCTATTCACCCACCACTTCTAAATTTATCTATCTTGTAAGCATTGACTTTTATGTATTTTATTCACCTGATCACCTCCAAATTTATCTATCTTGTAAGTATTGATTTTATTCACATGCATTGTCAATATCACTCTTTCTTTACACCAATTTATCTATCTTGTAAGTATTGATTTATTCACATGCATTGTCAATATCACTCTTTCTTTACACCAATTTATCTATCTTGTAAGTATTGATTTTATTCACATGCATTGTCAATATCACTCTTTCTTTACACCAATTTATCTATCTTGTAAGTATTGATTTATTCACATACATTGTCAATATCAATCTCTCTTTACACCAACTAGTCTTTTTTTCTTTTTTTTCTTTTTTCTTTTTCTTTCTTTATTAAAATGCAATCAACTATAACATACTTATATGTATTCTATTCACTCATCAGCTTTAAATTTATCTATCTTATAAGCATTGCTTTTTATGTATTTTATTCACCCCGTCATCTCCTAATTTATCTATCTTGTAAGTATTGATTTTATTCACATACATTGTCAAGATCAATTGACTTCTATCCATATATTTAAAAATCTATATCTTTATTTCAAGCTTTAATTATATCTACTATCACTACTACCAAGAAATAATAAATGGGTTCATTTATGTTTTACTCCAATAATACATTATAAATATGAATTTATCTTTTATTAATATATTTTTAAAAAAATATTACTATCAATTCACGTTTCAATTATGTTTACCAAACGAAATAAAAAAAAAAAAAAGGATAAATGAGATCATTTATTTTATTTATTTTTTATCATTAACATTTTTAAAATTATAATATAATAAAATATGAAGTATAATATAAGGATATTAGTTTTGAAATTTTCCCAATAAGATATTATTCTTTTGTTTATTTATTATTAACCATAAACTATTCTCAAAATTGCCTTTCTTCTTTATATTCATAAAAATATAATAGTTTTCTTCCATCCAACTTTTCGAAAATAAAAGCCATAATAAAAAAAATTGAGATCTTTACCTCCTACCAATACATACTATACCAATCACTTCATACAAGAACCAACATTCAAAGCCTGTTGAGTAAAAACTCATATTACATATCCAAAAAAAATAGCAAAACTAAACCTGTACTCAACAACTAGAATAATTTCAAAATAAAAGATGGGCCCTCATTGCCCTCCTCCCATTGTGTGTATTCAATTTGACCTGGCACCTCTAAAAGAGCCTTTTTTGATAGTTTATCTGCTACCATATTATCTTCTCTGTAAATGTGGTCAAATGGCAGATCCCTAAAAAAATTAATAGACTCATTAATTCTTTCTTTCTAGCTTTCCAATGCCACTGCCTGAAGGTTTGCCTTCTTTTTTAGCCAATCTATTACGATCTTTGAGTCTCCTAGCAGAAGTATATCATCAATAGACAGTCTATGCGCCAAAAAAGAGAAGCCCAAGCCCCCATGAGTTCGGCCCGAGTGTTTGATCCTTTTCCACAGTTAAGCGTCCAATGGTAAGATGTATAACTATTTAACATAATCTTGCCTCCAGCCCCACTGATTTTACCGCTGAGTTGCGCAGCTCCGTCGAACCACGTGATAGCTCTTCCAGTTGGTAGAATAACTTGAGGAATGCGCATATGGGGAACTTTTTCTTTTTTTACATATATCTTAACATCTCCTATAACTTTTATAACTATCTTCTGTATGGATGGAGATCTTGCATCAAAGATTGTTATATTTCTTTCGTTCCATATATACCAAATAATGAAGGCTGGTAGCGAAGGGTAAGAAGGATTTAATTTTATCCAGTTGTCAAAACATTTGATTACCGATATACCATTCCAGCCCCTGGTTACCTTTAGTATATGAGTAACCTTATTCTAGACAACATGAGTAAATGGACAACTCACAAATTGGTGCTGACCTGATTCGCTTGAGTTTTTGCAAAGGATACAAATGATGGGTCCCTCCCAGCCTTGTTTTTGGAGATTTTCCCATATAAGGATCTTATTTTCAGCCACCAACCATGTAAATATCTTTATTTTTAATGGGCACTCCCATTTCCAAATCTTTTTTCGCCATCCCACAACTTTGGTTGTCCAAATCTTTGTTGCCATCGCATCATAAACATTTTTTACAGAGAGCTGGCCTGTATTCTCTCCTCCTGTCCATAAAAGAGTATCCAGACGATCTCGTAGTTTGATTCTCGGGCATATCAAGTTCTTCCTGAACTTTTCCCATTCTACTGCCTCATCTTCCTCGAGCTCCAGGTTGGCGTCGTCCACCCAGTCTGTATAGAAATTTCCATGCATTGGGACACATCTAGCTTGGTACAGATAAAAAATTCTATGATGATTCAACTTATCAATAAGACTAGAAGATAACAGGGAATCGTTACCCATGCCCAAAATGAAATCTCGCCTGAGAACTATTGACTACCCGGATCCAGGATTCTAAGCTATCCAATGGAGTATAATCGAGAGAACATTTAAAATATTTTTCCAAGTTTGAGACCCACCAGACATTTGCGTCAACGCATATCCAAGCCACATATGCACTTCTTCCTGTGATAGATACTTATCTTTAATCACCCTGTTCCAAATACCCGGTTTCATCAATACTCTCCAAAGAGTATTTGCAGCCAGAGCCCTGTAGAAAATATATAGGTTTCTCAAACCCCAACCACCCAATGATTTAGGCTTTGCAACCATTTCCCATCTGCACAAGTGAAAACTACTTCTCTGCTTATTGCTTGACCAAAGAAAGGAAAACACCAATTGCCTAATTTTGTTCAATACCGACAGAGGGATGTGGGCTAAGGACAACTAGTAAACTGGTAAGCTTTCCAGGACTGCTTTTGCAAGAATAAATCTTCCTCCCAACGTTAATAGTCTATTACACCAATGGTTGATTCTGCGCTCAAATTTATCAATGAGCCAACTCCAATCCTCCGCTCTATAGCTTGCTAAGTTTAAGAAATATCCCAGATAAGTGAAACCCCCCGATAGATCTTTTGAATTGATATTGTAAAGAGATTTCAGTTCTTCTATAACTTCATTCTGAATTCTTGTATACAGAAAACTAGACTTTTGTATGTTGATTCTCAACCCTGAAGCATTGCTAAAGATATTTAGTATTTTGTGTATCTCTATCCATTTAGACATCTTTGCATTTGTCATGAAGATCACATCATCCACAAATAGCAAGTGTAAAATCTTTAGCATCCTAGAAACTTTGATCCCAAACAGAGTAACTTCCGCTTGGCCGTGTTTCAACAAAATACCGAGTCCTTCCAACACAAGGATGAATAAAAAAGGTGATAAAGGGAAGCCCTGGCGCAACCCTCGCCCTCTCTGGAAAAACTTAGTTGCTTCCCCATTTATCAATACAAAGAAAACAACTGAATATATACACCCCATGACCCAGTTTGTAGTAACCCTCCCAAAACCACAATGTAAAAGAATAAGGCACAAAAAGTCCCAATTAACACAGTCATAAGCCTTCTTGAGGTCCAACTTCAATATGATAGCTTGTAAGTGTTTTGTCTTAATACTGTGTAGGCACTCCTGTGTTGTACCAATAACATCAACTATCTAATTGTTGTGTCTGGTCCACTAGCCGTGCTTGGAAGGATGCCAACGTGATGTGATGGCATCCTGACCCACTCCCAACAACCTTCTATATGTCTTTACACACCTTGTCTTTTGGTAAATTTAGGGGGCAAATTATGCATTTTTAAAAGGGGTGAATCATTTTTGGTGAAACTACTTTATGGTTCCATCTCTATAGCTTTCATTTACCATCAGTGCCATGAATTCTAACGAAACCTTATGGTTCCATATCTATAGTTTTGGTTTACCCTCAATGCCATGATTCTATTGAAACTTTATGGTTCCATCTCTATAGTTTTAGGTGGTTTCACCATGAAAAATATTTAGTGCTTTCTTACTCATTATCATGATTCCCTTCATTTTTCATGGTTCCACCCTTGTTCTCATGATTCCCCATTTTACCATGAAATGTTTTTCATGGTTACAATTCCATAAAAAAAGTATAGTACCATCTCAGTAGTTTTAGGTGAATTCAAACTTACTATCATGATTCCATAAAAACTTTATGGTTCAATCTTTAGCTTCACATAATCTTGCACACCTAAAAGACTCCATTTCATAAAGTTTCATTTACTTTGTTTTTGAGTGGTTTTGTTGCCAGCAGAATCTTAGGTGTCTGAGTCTAGTTATCGAGTTATGTTAGATTCATAATGAAGAAAACAACAGAAACATAATGGAAATAACTCAAGCAATCAAGAAACCATGATGAACGAAGATAAATAAATACTAGTAGAAAAGGCATACTCTATATTCATCAATGATCAAATAATAATTTACATAGACGTACATATATAATACAACTGTACCATAACTTTCATGTAAATGTATAACATTTAGGTAAACTAACAAACTATGATTAGATTTTTAACATCCCCCCGTAATCATAAGTTCAATCTTGCCTGAAAAACTGTCACTACTTGACAATCACATGTGTCAAGCGAATATTCAGAGGGTTGGTTGAAGATGCTCTCTGAACCCTGAAAAAAATAGCAAAAGTTGATGTCTTCTACTAAATTGGTAGTTTAAGGGTAACCACAAACTCATTTGGTGGTTTCGGGATGACCACAAACCGAATGTCTAGCAGAAGATGGTGTCTTCTACTAAATTCCATTGTTTTAAGTTGACTATAAACTAACAAGAGCTCAAGGCTCAAAATTCTGAAAATGTAACAAGCAAAACTTCATGTCTTCTGCTCAATTGGTGGTTTTAAGCTGACCACAAACTATCAAGAACAATATGTTCATGAACAAGATTGCATACTAGGAACTAGGTTGCATACTTGATCATCTATTCATAGGTTCTAAATCAAACTTGGAACCTGACTGAAAAATTCATATTTCCTCCCTGTCAGGGACAAGTGGTTCAAATTCCCTTGACCTTCATTCACAAGTATGGCCATGAAGAGATCCAACACCTGTATAAGCTACTAGAACAATGTGTATGCTTTCACAATGTAAAGTGGAAAAAATTAATCAAACTGTTTTTCGGTGGAGTCTGAAGACTCAATCTTCAACTCATAAGACTACATCAACTAGGCCCCGATCATACCCTATATCATCCAAACCTGAAAAACATTCATGTCCGTCAACTGTAGAAATATCTCCAATCAAGTACGGTTGTACTTGTGTATAAATCCATCGATTAGAATGCTCCAATAAATTGGCTTCCAAACGCCAACGCCAATTTCCTAACCATTCAAAATGAATATGTTTCTTCTCTCTCTTCTGACACCTTACTGAGAGGTGATTGGTTTTCCCACAAAATCTGCATGGGTGAAGATCAAAACATTTGGACTTATCATGGCTAAACTGGTGACAGTGTTTGCACTGTATGGGTTCTTTATTCGACCAATTATCATGATATGGAATATCTGTAGCAAAATCACCAACAACAATATCCTGTACCTGTTCCTTACCAATATCCTCAAGCTCTGTCGTTTTATCATCATTCAAAAAACCTCCACTCACAAAGAAAACAAGTTCGCAATAATTAGGAATATGAAAAAGGTTGTAAGCATCCTTTTCATATCCTAGTCCATATCGATTTCGTTTAAAGTGTAATTCTTCCCATGGTCGAACAATTCTAATTTCTTTGCCACATTTATCCACAACTTTTTTTGACATAGAGACTTTATCCAACTCATCTTTATGTTTATGAGTGTCATCACTAGTCAACTGAGCATCTTCATTATTTTCATCCTTGATGCCATTTTGTTTGTTGAAATCACATTGTTGGTGTCGAAGGAGATTTAACTCATCAGATAACATTTTGTTTTGAAGTTTGAACATATAAATCTTCTTGTGCGTTACTTGTAAACAAGTAATCACTGTACTAAGAGTGCACTTGTTTATTGCAATTGTAGTTTTTGTAATTGAGTTAATTAATGTGTGGAATATTGTAAATATTTCCTGAATTCTTGCGATTATGAAAAATATGGAAGAGAGATGACCAATGATTTAGATACGCACACAAAGATCCTAAGACATACCCCCTTATTCAATTTCGGGCAGGTCTTCAACTTAAACAATAACACCAAATACATTTTTGCAAATGCAATTTGTTGACCCCTTATAACACCTTTACAACCACCTCATAACTTCATTACAAAAAGAGAACCCTCTATAAGAGATTTGATAACCTCTTTTATCTGAATTACATAAAAAGGTCATAATCATCATAAGCACAAAAACCACCTTTGTCTTAATGCTCTTCACTTTGTTGGGTACCCAATATGGCCTTATTTTAGAAATAAATAAACATTTATAACCTATCTTCATCATATTGATTGTCGATTATCTTCATCAGATCTTTGGATTGCAATTCAATAAATGAACCCTATCATCCGATCATTAAGCGCTCAGGTCGAGGGACATAGACAGGTCGTAAGCTCCTTCAGGCACCCACACACATCGAGAGGACTTTACATCCTTGGACTCGAAATGGTTGTCCTCGTCAGACATGTTTTCTTCTTTATTTTAATTCACGGGTAGCCAACCAAACAACATGAAATGACCAAATTCCAACATAAACTACAATTTTAATTTTCATATGTTTCTGCGGGCTGACAAATACTTCTCATGCAGATTGAATTCTATCGCAGGCAAGAAGAGGAGGTCGAATGCAATTCTCCCAACAGATATATTGCTTGCAAAGATAACACTGGTCTTTAAAAACAAAATATAAACTATGCGTGGCTTATCAACACGCCCAGGTCATAGATCTTGGAAAACCATTGTCTTTAAAAAAGAAATATAAACTATGTGTGGCTTATCAACATGCCCAGGTCGTAGATCTAATGTATATTTTGGAAAACCCTTGTATTTAAAAACGAAATATAAACTGTCATATCTATTCTTTTTACAGATGATTACATAATGAGAACATCTTGGCCTATGAGTATTTAGCAAATCTTTTGCCTATGTACGACGACGCTTTATTTTATTGACAAATGGGAAGATTTGTTGTTGATCGACCTTTAAACAACAATAAGCTTCATCAAACAACAATTACCCATTACCTGGTTGTAGATTCTCCTTCATAGGCTCGTGCTCTCTCATGCAAAGGTCTCCCTCAACCTCTAATTTTCTTCACACGAATTTCCTCAGCCACACTTTATCCTCCTTGTAGAACATGCGTTGACAGCTCTATTCTTCTCAGAATGCGCAGGTCACACAACCTCCATTGCAACTCAACTCCATGGAAAAACTACCATGGATCTACCAGACACTAAAAACTATAATGCGTTGATAAACTACCAGGCCCATAAGATCAATATCATGCTCTGATATCACTAATGAAGAAAACAACAGAAACATAATGGAAATAACTCAAGCAATCAAGAAACCATGATGACCAAAGATAAATAAACACTGGCAGAAAAGGCATACTCTATATTCATCAATGAGCAAATAATAATGTACATAGACATACATATATAATACAACTGTACCATAATTGTCATGTAAGGTAAAGCCCTGAAAGGCCCTATTTGGTCCTGATTTTGAGCAAATGTCCATGTGGGGATGATACCTGTAGTGCGTTACCCATCATTATTCCGTTAGCAAAGGTGCCGAGTCGGCTACTTGCTCCTTGATCGGCCATTCCAATCGAAGGTACATTCCTATTGTTCATGTGGGCCGGTCAGGGTCTTCTCTTGCGCATAACGAGACCTCGATCTCGAAGAGAGCTATTGGAGTGGAGCGCGCTGTTCCCTCCCCTCGTGTTCCGGGTGGGAGGAATAGCGATTTACTTCTATCAATATATTTAAAAATCTATAACTTTATTTCAAACTTCTAGTACCAAGAAATAATAAATTATAAATATCAATTTATCTTTTATTAATATATTTTTAAGAAATTATTACTATCATTTCACGTTTCAATTATGTTTACCAAACGTAATAAAAAATAAGATAAATGAGATCATTTATTTTATTTATTTTTTATTATTCATATTTTTAAAATTATAATATAATAAAATATGAAATATAATATAAGGATATTACTTTTGAACTTTTCTCAATAAAATATTATTCTTTTGTTTATATATTATTAACCATAAACTATTCTCAAAATTGCCAAATTGCCTTTTATGTTTTAGTTGTGGATAGGCAATTGCCTTTTATGTTTTAGTTGTGGATAGACATCCTTTAAAATATTTAAAAATGTTTATTTTTCTTCATTGAGCCATTGTTTGGTTAAAAACAATATTGCAGAAAGAATGACTTTTCGAGAAGTTTTTAGATAGTTCTTATCATACTTAAAACATTTGGATCATAGTCTTCGCAAATCTTCCTTGAAATTTATTCCAAGTAATTACCATGATATTGAAATTTCCTTATTCATTAAAATTGAAAATTTTAGCTTTTCATAAAAGGTTATAAAATTATTTATTATGCAAAAGAAAATTAAAATAAAAAATTATTTGTCAAATTTGAAATGAAAATTATTTCAGATTTTTTAATTGAAGTGTAAGGAAAGTTTTTTTAATATATTTTATTTTTCATTGTTTTAATGAGCTTTTTTTTTTCTTTTATTAGACATTAACAAGGGTTGCATGGCAACCTGCAGAGTTAATTGGGAAATACATGTTGAACAATGAAACCTAATATAACTAAATGGACAAGTAATGAATATTTTTTGTCAAAAGATAATAATTGAAGGTTGTTTGTTATTCAAAATGTATAATGAACTGAATGGAACTAAATCCTCATGGAACTAGGTACATTACTAGTGTTAAATACTACTAACTAGACATAACTCAAGCTTTAATTGATCATCCTCTAGACTGTCTTGATTAATTAAAGATAATCAGTGAATAAATAAGAGTAAATCAATAAAAGTACAAGTGGAGAATGAAGGATTGGTGTTCATTGTTCAATATTTTTAGTTGCTTAAATTATTTTTATGTTTCATAATTTAATTTAAGGATAGGAACTAATAATTGATTTACAACAATGTTGATATGCAAATATGATTTCCTCTAGTACTTAATGCAACAACTCATCAATTATAGGCATCATCTTATTGTCGA
>JASDQU010205113.1:10273-20664 GCA_032191745.1 Picea mariana
TTTTTATTCTTAAACTTATTAAATACATTATAAACTCAATTTAAATATTGCAAAATATGTTTTTCTATTAAACTTATTAATTGTACCATAAAATTAAGTTAAAATATTGCAACATATTTATTCATTATTAAATTTATTGATGATGACTAATGTTAATTCATTAGATTTGGTCTATTATATCTTAAAAAATGTAAGGAATTTTTTAGATTTTTTTAGTATTCTATTTCTATGTTTAAAAGACATTAATAAAATTGTTTCAAGATCACATATTTTTTTATTAGTTAGAAGTTGATATTGTGACGAATATTTTCAAATTGTAATATTATTTGGGTATCCACAGGAAATTCTAAAAGAAAATACTTTTTATTTTCAACTCTCTTAATGTCATAAATATGATAAATTCTTTTAAAGGTTTTGGAAATTGTCCAATGCCAAATTTCACTATGGAGCTTATGAGAGTTTGTTTTTATTTTAGAAATGTTAATTTTCTTCAAGTTATGCTTAGTCAAAACATAGAGACACTTTTCATCTTCCAGATTAAGTTAATCACCTCCTTATAGTATCTTAATTTTATTTTATCCTTTAATTCTTTATTGCATTACAATTTCTCCTTAAATTTAGATGTAATAATATTTTTAATATTATGGTTATTCTACATAATGACATGTTCGTTTATTTCCAAATGATTTAGCCAAAACTTGGTATCTTTATGCCATCTCTGCTTGAGTGGTAGGTGGTTTTCACTAGAATTTGAAATAATAATTTTGGGAAGCTACTTCTCTTCCATGTTGTTTATATTGTTCTTCTACATTATTTAGCCAAGGCTTGGTATCTTTATGTAATCTCCGCTTGAGTTGTAGGTGGTTTTGACTAGAGTTTGAAGTAATTTTGAGAAGCCTCTTGTCTTCCATGTTGTTTATATTGTTCTTCTACATTAGGTATCTAGTTATAATTGTGCTCTTAATGAAGGAAAGTCATATAACATATTGGAATTACACGAGTAAAGAGGATTTTTTTGCTTATTTCATAGCTAAAGGTATGTTATTTACAATTTTTTTCAAGTTTATAATAAGTTTTCCACCTTCCATTTATCTTTTTCTCAATATTATTTTTTTAATTAAACTTGTATTATATAAATTTAGATATTTTTATGAAAACACTTCCTCCAAAATATTATTATTATATAAAATTATTGTAAATACTATTTTCAAATTTAATTTTCATAACCTTAATTTTATCAATATTAAAAATAATAATAATCTTTAATTAGATTACACATATTTTCTTTTAATATAATTTTGATTACTTTGAAGGTTTCGTTTGAATGACGTAATCACTAAGGTTAATACTTAAAAAGATATATTGAATATTTCAAATCATATTACATTTATGCAAGTTTAAAAGTGTTAACATATATTTATGCAAGTTTAAAAGTGTTAACATATATTTATGCTTTGTAAAAAAAATTTGGTTGGGACTGTGTTGAGCGTTGAAATATATGCCAGTGGCAACATTAGAAAGAGAATAGAATGAATTATGTTTAAGATTATATCATTTATTTTACTTCCAAAGGATTTGAATACAAATGTATTATCAATCCTTGACAATCGATATTGATTCTTGATTGTGGCCTTGCTCAATTGATGATAGTCAATGCAGAGCCTTAAGTGATAAAGATTGAAAGTTTTGAGTTATATATTATATTAATTTAAATGGAATTTAATTTATATTAATATATTTAAGTGATAAAGATTAAGAGTTTTGAGTTATATATTATATTAATTTAAATTTAAATAAATTTAAATTTATATTAATGTATTTAAGTGATAAAGATTAAGAATTTTAAGTTATATATTTTATTAATTTAAATTTAAATAGATTTGAATGGATACTTTTCTATTTTAACATGAATATTTTAATTTTTTAATCAATTTATAAAAAAATACTATTATTTTTATTATGAATAAAAAATTGTGTTATTATAATTATTATTATTGTTATTTAATTTTTTTTAAAAGATTGTATAATTTTATTTATATAAACATAATTATATTTGATATATTGTCTATAAAACATTAATATTGTGTTTTATAAGTCCTATAGAAAATAAGATTAGTGGCAATTTTCCCTTATAAATAAAGTCATAAATATATAATGAGAACTTTTTAGAGATTTTATTTTTACGATCTTTTAAAAAAACGAGAAGAGTTTTCATTTTTAAGGACCTTTTCAAAAAATGGTGTTACTATTAGTATCCATTTTTTACATGCTAGTTAAAATTGTGATTTAACAACCTAATGTTAACTCTCCAATGTTCTCATTAATTAGAGGTCACATTTAATGGTTGTTTTTATAAGTAGTGTATAGTAGAACCCCTTTTTTTTTTTCGGACCTAAAATTACAACTTGTTTAAAACCACGGACCATTACAACCAAAATCTTAAAATCAACACTGAGTAACAACCTTTTGTTTTATGAAAAGTTAAAATTAAAACTAATTTGAAAACATAACCTTAACAACAAATATCATTACAACCAAAATCTTAAAATCAACCCTTAAGAATATAAACTTTTTTTTTTTAAACTTAAAATTGCAACATTTTTAAACCATCACCTAAGAAATCAATATTATTGCAAATAAAATAACCCTTGCTCCACCATTACCTTCTCCTTAAAAAAATATTGTATAAAAATACAAAATTCAAAAAAATCAATATAAAAAAACCTAAATTAAAAAATGATTTAATGTTAAAACCATTAAAAAGAAATGAAAACATAAAACTTAAAAATATTAAAAAATTTAATCATTATATAAATATATATAACATTAAAAAGTAACTTCATAAATATTTATTAAAAACGCAATACTAAAATATTTTAAAATATGATAAAATAAAGTTTAAAAATAAATAAAAACTTACAAAACATAATATAAATATAATACATAATTAAAATATTCTATAATACATATAAAACAAAATATAATATATAATTAAAATATCATATTAACGTTTCATAAATTAATTTGATCTCAATAAATATTAATCATCATTATCATATAATTTGGAAGAAAGTATAGTACATGAACTTTCATATGTTATAACATATAAAAAGAATGTTATCGCACACATACACCCCATTTCCATATGTTATAACATAGAAAAAATCACGTAATATAGTCCCTTTCAAATTATATTTATTTATATATATATATATATATATATATATATATATATATATATATATATATATATATATAAATAATGGTTGGAGTGTTTCATGATTTATTTTGACTTGGAGGATCATTTTCCACCCTTTAGAGATGTTATTTTTTTGATATATGGACATGGTTATACCTTGGAGATATCATTTGAGGAATTTTGATGCATGATTAAAGGAGTTGTCGACTTCTTGGGGGTATTTTCACTTCATCTGTGAGGTCATTCCACCTTTGGAGGATATACATTAGCTTATTTCTTCCTTGGAATCCTTCTACACGATGATTTAAGGATTATCCAATGCATTTTGAAGGAAACATTTAGCCTATTCACCAAGTCAACTCGACAACACCCTCTCTTAGAGGGTTTCATGTATGTGTCGCATGTCTTACTTGTATTTTGACTTAGTCTCCTTAACTATGAGGATGAAAAGTGACTTTTGTAGATTTACTAGGATAAATTTAGGGATGTTAGAAAATAATAAAGAATGAGAAGGATGTAGGAGCCTCGTCTATAAATATAGGGCCTCCTCTCATTCCAAATGGTTGTTGTTGTTGGATATCATTTAAGAATACAATTTTTTAAGGTCTACCTATTGGAGGTTTTGGTGTTAATTCTTGGAGCTCTCTCTTTCTTGGTGCATCAAAGATTTTTTATGATAGTTGAAGACTTTTATTATCTTTAAAGATCAATCCATTGAAGCGTTACTATACCACTTGGAGAGAATATGTTTTAGGGTTTGTTCCTTCCTTATTCTCTTGTTAGCTTGGATAAGTGCTCAATCCTTTTCTTTTGTTTTCATCATGGTTCCCTGCCAAGGTTATTTATTTCAAGTTATAGTTGATATTGTTGGTTAATGTGTTTCCCTTGTGGAATCCCTTCGTCTAGGGCCTTGGTATTCATACCTTATGCTGATTAGATAGGATATTATTCTACCATAGGGGTTCTATATCTTGGTTCCCTGCCAAGGTTATTTATTTCAAGTTATAGTTGATATTGTTGGTTAATGTGTTTCCCTTGTGGAATCCCTTCTTCTAGGGCCTTGGTATTCATACCTTATGCTGATTAGATAGGATATTTTTCTACCATAGGGGTTCTAATCTCTTAACTATAATCCTTAACATAATAATGACCAATTCTTAGAGGGGCATACTTCTTAACCCCATAATCCCTAGTGAAAAAAGCACTTGTCTTCTCCCAAAAACCAACCTAAAAAAACTAAAAACTAAAATATTTTATTGTTTTGTTTTGTTTAGAAAGAAATATAATGATGAAAAATCAAAGAAAAACTTGATTTGTTTTTATTTCCTAGTCTAGTGCATAGATCATTTATTATTTCATTTCCTAGACAACTTTTATTAAGGGTTTGCGCTTAACTATTTATCTCTAACTATAACAAGGAAAATCATCCCTATAAATTGTTCTTCAATGTTTTATCTAATGTTTTTTTGGATTATTTAAGGATTTATCATATTCGGAATAATAAAAAAAAAATCAAGTTTGGAGAAACCATAAGGCTAGGGTTTGGTGCTCATAGGTTCATATCTACTCATAATTAGCTTATATTTCATTTATAGATTGTTATTACAAGTTTATGTTGCATATATAGTGGTGAAATTAATCTTCTAATTTCTTCTAATAACTTATCTTTCATTTGGATATTTTATTGGGGAATTCTAGTGCTTACATTGGAAACCCTAAAGGGGACTCACCACTTTTTTTTTCAAATTCTTTCTTATTTCATTTTTATATGTATTTAGAACTTGATTCTGACATTTATTGGGTTGTTATGTCATAGAATATATCCGTCCCTAGTGAAATCATCCAAGATGTGTTTCTTACAAGTGGATTTCCTCTCTCTTGGATGGTTCTATCTTCACTTCAAATAGAAAATTTCTATGTTAATTTATTAAAAATAACATATTTTGAAGTGGTGGATAGAATAATCTTGTCCTTGTTCTAGTATACAATAAATTGGTAGCCAAAGCACACATTGCACCATTTATTTATCCTAGTTGATTATACTCTTATTGCCCTAAAGTAGCTTAAAAGTGATTATTTCCTCTTTAAAGTTTCATTTGTTGAGTGGTAGTCATTTAATTGTAAATCTGAAGTTGTTTACATAGTTTATATTTCATATCAGATTTGGCACATGCATCCACTAGCTCCTAACTCTCTTTCTCAAGTCAATATATTGATGGTTTATGTTATTGTTAATAACTTGTTATCTTTCAATCATTTAATCACTTAAGGGAATCCTTGTGCATCTAGTTGTTATATATTTAATGGATTCTTTGAAGTAAAACATAATATTTCATGGTAATTGATTCACTAATAGGTTTACTTAATCAAATAGGGATAACCMCTTGGATTATAGGAGCTATCCTAAAGTGAAGGKGGAATTGTATTGAGATGATAGTGGTGCATWTCCCATCTTGTTTSCCCAATTTATCACCTATGTTGGGAATTTTCACAATGGTGYTAGTTCAGGTGGTAACATGAAACCATTTTATTACGATAAGAGGAGTAGGATTCAAGATTTGGTTTTCTAGATAGACTAGGGAGGAAATCACCCATTTGATCCTCTTCCTTTCTAACTAAATCTACCCCCCAAGACCTAAAAATAAAAAATTATGAATTATTTATTTTCATAGGGGGTGTAGGAATTTTAGACTTACACATTACCACCGATATCTCTCTTCCATCCTTGTCATCTTCCAAATTCCATGGCAACAAAATTTTTGTGTTCATAAAGTTTTGAGCTTATATTAGAGGGCTTCCCTTTGTTCATGCTATATTTGATGAATTATTCTAAAAATCCATCACAACCCTAGGATCATGTGAAAAAGCATTCAAAACTTCTTTAAAATGTATTTTCTCCTCATTTTTTCACATATACCTTCCTTCAATTTGGTAATGGGCATTTGGCCACTAGATTTCCTTAAACAAGACATCTCCCACACCTAAACAAAATTCCTTCATAATCAATGTATTGATAAATTATCCCATATCCCCTTCTACTAATCATAAAGTCAGCTAAACCCCTTTTCAAATACAATCCTACTAGAATTCAACCCATCTTCATGTAACTAGAGTCATAGTAGGAATTATCAACCTCATAAAAGGTACCTAGTGCATTTTGAATCTCTACAAACACGTCATCCGACCATAAAACCAATGTAATCCCTAGAAACCATATGCAGACCAAGAAATGTTTCATTTGGCTTGATCCAACATCAAAATCCAAGTGGCATTTTTTTTTAAAATAGGGGTTGTTCCCCACTTCCACCAATTACGTATGATTCTATAAAATTTGGTCGAGGATCGAAATATTCACACCATCCACCCTTTTAATAAAGAATACTTAATGGGGATTAACCTACAACTAGTTCAAATTTTTCTCATGTCTAATCCTTAAAGTACTGCTTCCCATTATTCTACATAGAAAGCATTCATTAAGGGCCTAGTTCAGATGTTCACTAACCCTAGGGTCTCATGTAATTTTTTTTTTAACATAGGTGTGGGTTAACCAAATCCTACTTCCACTTAATACATTTGTATCACATATTTTCCTTCTTAGTCTCCCCAATCCCCACAACCTCTAACTTCTAAAATCCTAAACAATTTGTTTCAAAGGAAGATAACTAACTCATAATTCATAATGAATCATATCACTGATGAAATCTAGGCCTGTACTTCACTCTTCATTTCCATCCTTACTTGGGAAAGGGGAGTCAAAAGTTTGATATGTAAAATTTAGTGAAGTTGTGGTAGGTGACTTTATTGGTTAAAGAGTTTCCACATGTGACAAGGGTAACTCCTCATCTAGATTGATGTTGTGAGCATATGTCCCAATACCCAAAAGATCTATTGAGGTGTACTACTCATTTGAAACCATAGCCTTGCATTGGATTCATCGGGTCCTTCCTCCCCCCCCTAAACTATCAAACCATTACATGAAATTACATCATCGTTATTGTGACCACCAGAATCTGCTTTCACAAGTTCAATGATAATTTCCAAGGTCTCCTCCTCTAGTGTGTTTATTATCATGTGGATTTTGTTAGTATGAGATAATCCATACCCAAATGGATTCATCACCAAACTAAACTAGATATTCTATCCCTCCAGTGGATCATTTGAAAATATATCGCCTCCTCCTGCATTATCAACACATATAACCAATCCCTCCTCCCATAGATCACCAAAAACTCAAGATAATTATGGAATATGTGGAAATAAAGGTTGAATTTACGATATTTGGAAATTCGGGGTTGTAGAGATCTATATTACCATCTATATAAATCTTAGCTATGATGGACATGATATTAAGGTGTTGGAATTGATGTCAAAGAGGGCCAATATGATCAGTGTTGGACATGATGTTATGGTATTGGCATTGATGTAGAAAGGGTTAATATGGGCCTATCATCTAGATAAGTCCATTTAGACTATAACTCTATTAAATTACCATGCTATACTTATTGCAAAAGCATTAACCCTGATGAGGTTATTACATATGGATCTAAAGTGCAGGATGTTATTTTAAGTAGATAAAGGTGTTGACATTGTTGTCTAGAAGAACTCTATCTGGTGTTATCTCTATTCTATCTATTGAAACAGTGAAAAAAAACTCTGGCACAAACAGTGAATATACATGTTAATATCTATAGGATTTTAATCCTCTAGGTCACATCTCAAAATGCAATTGTTGAGGAAGCTCTCTTAAAATCAAAAGGTGAAACTAATGAAGCAATGTAAGAATTTGTCTGCAGTATTGTGCAGAAAAATAGCTCTACTCTGATGCAAAGTTTTGAACAATTGAAAGGTTGTAATCATTTTTTTAAATACAAGAATATTGATGCTCTTATCATCATTATAGGTGAAAAATGATTGGCAAGAGTCTTACCTTTGTCATTATATCACTGGACCAAGCCACAAAAATCATAAAACTATGGATCAACATTGAACAAACGGAGGTTGAAGCTGGATCATTGGATGATTGATCGTCACAAAAGAGAACTGTCAGATTCAGGTTATAAATTCAGGAAGAACCTCAACCATCCACCCAGCAGCCAATTAAATTCTAACCATCGGATCAAGATGCCATAAGTAATAAATCATTGGATGAAATGGAGTCAGTAGATAAACTTCTAAACATGATCAATGTTGGATATGGATATCGCATAGTAAAGAAGCACACGAGTTATTGTGAGATTGGGTTGTGAAATAACATGGACCATTGATGGCTAATCCATACGTCGTCAAATGATTGATTTTAGGGGGTTGGCATCTGACGCAAGACCCCTACCTTAGCAGGTTCTTGATCTCCTGGTCTTTGTATATTTCTATTTCCTTGAGCTGGAATGGCTCTTTAGTTCCCACTGGAATCTTCGCACATATATCCACAGGTCCTTCTTAGGAGTTACGTTTGTCAGCCTGCAGTTCATCCCACCATAGTGCTGCATGCCTTTTCAGTCTAGTGACAACATGTTTTACTTTCTTATCTTCTTCGATATCCTCATAGTCGAAGTATTTATCCAGAGCTCTAAACCAATCTAGCAGCTCCTGAACATCTAGGTTGCCTTCATACATCGATATGTCCATTTTTTCTCTGGCCCCTATTCTTGCAACAACTTTGAATAGACGTTCCTCTGCAGCATCTTCGACTACAACTTATTTTTTAGATCCAACCTCATTTTCACTTTCAACCTCACTGATATCTCCAGTATCAGTTGTTCTCCTCTGTGTTGTATCCATAGCATCTAATCAAGCACAAAGTTCTCTCATTTCCCTTTCCACAGCTGGATCGGGCATTGGTCTCTCTTAACGTCTTCGTGGAATTTTTTTTATTTTTTTTAAACCTATTCCATACATAATTTAGATCACAACTGTCCTTTGTCTCCCTTTACAAAAAAAAAAAGTTGTTAGCTCTAATACCACCTAACGCAACACCCCTACTTCAACAGGTTCTTCTTGACCTCCCGGTCTTTGGATCTTTCTATTTCCTTGAGCCGGAATGGCTCTTTAGTTCCCACTAGAACCTTCACACATATATCCACAGGTCCTTCTTAGAAGTTACGCCTGTGCGAACAAGCACTAGGCGCGAACCTCCACTCCACATGACCAACCGAAGTGACCACGACCTTCACCCGAAAAAGGTGTTTCGGGTTTCGCGACTTCACGATTTCTGTTGTGAGTCCCTCTGACTCCTTTGACTCTCGAAATGCCAAAAGGGATAACAGGTATTTATCTCCTTCCTTATGCCTCAACCATGTGACCTTCAATCTAACCCTAGCATTCACTTCTAAGCGTGTCAGGATTTCACGACATGGGAGTTCACGATACGACTCTTGTCCTTTCTCTTGAAGTTCAAACTCGAGACTTCTTCTCTTTAGATCAATGACTCTGATCTTTCCACGATCTGATGGTCTAGATTGTGTAATAATTTCATGTATCAAGATTTCACAACTCAAGATCTCCAAGTCACGACTTTCTCCACACTCCAACTCCCGAAATGCCGAAATCCAAAACCACAAGATCAACGGCTCCCATTGGTCTCAATCTAATGACGATTATTCCTCCTGATCTTGCGAGTGTTAAAATACACTCATCCTTAACTTCTCTGCTGATCCACTAGATACAAAAATCCATGACGAATTGGTAGTTCTCCCTCTGATAATTTCAACCATCCATTCAGAATTTTGAAAAACCTTGCCAAATGACTTGATGCCCTTCCTTCTGTGAAACGACTTCGACCCTCATCTTCCCTTCGAACTCTTCAAAGCCTCTATCCTTCCTGAGTTTGGTTCTTGATGCAAAATCAAGGATCCTAGGGAATTCTTGCCCACACTCTTCACGACTTCATGATAATATATGATTATCTGAACTTCTCAGCTCAGTGTGCTAGCAATATTATCTAGCGCCATCGGCGAAAGCTCCGTGGGAGGGCCTCATCGGAAATCGGGATATCGGGGATCCCAGGAGCTAGAGTTTCATGTGTTTTAGAACCGCTATTTGCGATTTCCCGATAGGCGGGAATGGCTGTCAATCGTGGAGGACAGGTGGCAGACTTTGCAACGAGGAGCGGACCGTTGACAGGTCAACAGCCATGAGCCATCGGTTTTCGGGGAATCACAAGTCTCATGGACACAAACATCGTGTCATCAAGAAT
>JASDQU010205114.1:0-20564 GCA_032191745.1 Picea mariana
AGATACAGATAATATCCAAGTCATAAGATGATTCCCATAAATTATGGGGTGATAACACCATGTACCTTGAAGGGGGTTGCATGGCCTTTTGATGAAGATGCTTCTCTTTTGGGCAGTCGTCGAAGGATTTGCACAACATTGTCCATCATTTTTTTCCTTTTTCGCACGAGGTCTTCCTAGAGAAACATTTTAATAGGATATCATGCTCCATCATATTTCCTTTCATCCCCCATGGGTTTTTGTCATTCTCGGAACAGTCGATCATGCAATGGATCAATTGGTTTAAGTCATAACTTCTTATACCCATATCTTATCAGGGACATGTACGAAGAAAAATAAATAAAGATAAGATCACTCCGATACCATTGATCCATATTTATTAGCAGAATGAATTGATTACAGACTGGATACAATAAAGAAAGAGATATGAAGAATAACACAGATATCTAGTGAACAATACCTTCTATTAAATAAATGAAATAGGATGAAACTGTAAAACTACAAAACTGAAACACTTGCTCGAATGGTGGTAGTTATCTCTGAGAATAGATGTGGCTACTATGCACATCCGTCTGAGAAGAATGATTACAATGAGGCTCCAGAGGCTTTTTCTATATTACTCATGAATGCCAAAACCATAGACATCCAAAAACCTAACACTAGAAGGTGTAATGCCAAAATTCATGTGGGCCCCTATGGGTAATTTGGTACCTCAACTTCTTGGGGTCATAACTTGTGCATATGACCTCTGTTTTAGGTGCGTGATATCCCAGTGGAAAGGTCTTTCAAAGAACTACACATTTTGTTGTCAAACTCTAACTCTATATATAGTTTGACTATGGAGAGCCAAAAAAAGAATGTTTAGGGCCCCAAAACGGCCCCAGAAGTACAAAAAGATGTGCTGACATTAAAACATACAAAATTAGCTAGTTGGATTAAGTAAGAGGCCACCAGTATCCACCTGGAGGATGTGTAGGGCTTCAAACAGCCCCAGAATTGTAGAAACCACTATTACAAAGAAGCACAAAAGAATGTGTTGAACAAAAAATGGACAAGAGGAGTTAGTTGGAATAGGTGGATTGCCACCAATATCCACCTAGATTAGGCATCCATTAGATTTGTGTGCTTGGGAGTATTCTGCAGTTGTTATTATAGGAATTAGATATCATTGTATTGATGAGATTTTTGGGAATTCTCATCCACAATAAGATTCCATGGTTATCTATTCTATTTCTTGCATAATGGATGCATGCAATGTGTTTGAAAATATTCTTATTTGAGAAAACTATTTGAAAAAAGTTAACAAGACCATTAATATAAGCATTTGGAACTTTTACATAAAAAGAAATTACAATTTGGGACAAAAAAAAAACATTATATCCCCACCTAGCCTAGTTGTGTATATTATAGTGGTATCGGAGTTGGTGGTTCTACCATCCGATGACTACATTGATGCTGAGAGAAAGGGACATGGAGGATAGACCTCTCAAGAGTCACCAGAAAGAGAAACAAGAGAAAGTTGAACAAAGTCAAAGCTAGAGGGAAGCATGGGAGACAACCCTAAAGATACTATGATCCAAATATTAAGATATATGGTCAAGGGACAAAATGAGGCATCCCAAATATACATAGAGACATCAAGGTTCCAACAAGAGACCTTTGAAGTGCTCACACAACTAGTGCGCCAACATGACAATACGAATGGAACAAGTCAAGGTCAACCCAATGGATCCCATTGGGGTGATAGGATACACAAAAAGAGTATAAATAACCATACCCAAACTCAATGTAAGATCCTAAGGATCACTAGGCCCATATTTCCATAGTTCTTGGTAGGGAATCCTGTAAGAGCAGATAAGAAACCAAATGAGGGGCTTGATATTAACACCTCATACTAGGAGTATGAGACAATAGATGAAGATATCCATGAGAATTGTTCCTAAAATGACTTCTGGGATATTAAGAAGAAGTACAGACCTAAGGAGTGGAAGATAGGAGTGCAGATCCAACAAAACTTTGACCTCATGAGCAAGGTGGGAAGGTTAAATATCCCACCTTTCGATGGGTTTGTCAATAAAATGACTAGATCATGGGTACATAAGTTGGACACCTACCTCCAACTTAACCCAATTATCGAGAAAGAAGCAATTGAGTATGTCATCCTTCACTTGGAAGGAGAATCTCATGAATAGTGGTATCATGGGTTGGTGACAGTAGGGCACACCAGGATCACTTTATATGTGGACTTCACTCAAAGTCTGATAGATAAGTTCGACAAGAAGAACCCTAATATACACTTCATGGATTTGGCACAATTGAGACAAATAGGTACACTAGAATAATACATCACACATTTTCAGAGGATGGAAATTATGGTGAGAAATATTTCTCAACAAAGTTTCATGATGTTATTCATGGAAGGTCGAGTTGAATCCTTGAGAGGATCGGTGAAGGAATTTAGATCAACCATATTACAAGAGGCCATCATTAGAACCTAGGACATGATGGATGTAGTCCCCAATAAGGAACCAACAAAACCATTCACCCCTCAAGGGGGTAAGGAGATGAAGTTTCCCCAGAAGCCATGGACAGGGAAGGATAGGATGGATGAGGAGACTCAGAGAAAACTAATGAGGAAGAAGATTTTATAAAGTTGTAAGGAATCATGGAAACCAGGTCATCAATGTATGGGAAAAGGTAAATTCCATTATATTGAGGTAGTTTCCGATGAGGAGTATGTGATGATGATGAGGATATTGGATAGGACAATGGGGAGCCATCTCATGCTACAAAACAGGCACCATTGCAGGATATCCCCAATGGAGTGACCATTTCCACACTCTAAGGAGTCCCTAAATATTACACCTTCAAGGTCATAGGTGTTGTGTAGGGGTAGAGGGTTATAGAATTGGTTGATGGTGGAGCCACCCATAATTTCATTAATGTCTCGCTTGTCACCAGGAGAAAAATACCTATGGAGTATTTTGAGGGATTCAATGTAGTAGTAGCACATGGGTACAAGATGACTTGTAATCATATGATCACGGGATTTGAAGTAACATTGGGAAACTATACATTGACAAATGAATTTTATGTCGTGGATGTAGAAGATACTCATGTGGTGCTAGGAGTTCAGTGGTTGTACTCATTGGGAGATATTCACATGAACCATTGAGACATGAGGATGGATTTGTAGGACAAGGGTGGACATCGGGTCTTCCTAAGAGGTATGTTGACAGGTGCCCCAGGATCATGTCTAACCAGTGCATGAAGGCCCTTTTTAGAGACAGGGACGTGGCCTATGTAACAGAGTGCCTGATCACCATGGAAAATCCATCACAAGATCAACAACATTACCCTTCAGATATCCAGGCATTACTTGGAATGTATGAAAGAGTATTTGAGCCATTTCCAGTAGGGAGACCACTTGATATAGGATTTGACCATTTCATTGAGATAGAAGAGGGGTCGAAGCCCATGATCATCACCACTTATAAGAATCCTAAGAGATTCAAGGATGAAGTAGCGAAGTCCATACAAGAAATTCTAGATATGGGACATATTAGGCCTAGATCTAGTCCTTTCACTTCATCAGTTGTGTCGGTGAAGAAGAAATATGGAATTAGGAGAATGTGTATCAGCTACAGGGAACTAAACAAGAAGAATTTCAAAAACCGATATCCAATACCCATGATTAATGAGCTAACTGACAAGATACATGGGGTAGTGTACTTTTCAAAGTTTGATCTGCAATCAGGATACCACCATATTCGATTAAGAGATGAGGATATCCATAAGACAACATTCATGTGTCACTATGGGAACTATGCGATTCTAGACATGCCCTTCAGATTGACTAACGCACTACCTACCTCTCAGTCCTGCATGACACTACCTACCTCTCAGTCCTGCATGAACCATATATTCAACAAAAAGTTGAGAAAATTATTACTAGTGTTCTTTTATTATCATCTAATATACATCAAAAGGTGGGAGAAACATCTGAAGAATGTGGACAATATTATCACAATTATGGAGGAGCAGTGAGTTTTTTCCAAGGAAGAAAAGTGTGAGTTTTGGTTGATAGAGATGTTATATCTGGGGCACGTGATATGTGTTGAGGGATTAAAGGTGCATCAAGAGAATATCCATACCATATTAGATTGACCTACCCCCAGGACACTCATATATCTGGGAGGATTCTTTGGGATATGTAATTATTACAAGTTCTTTGTGAAAGGATTTTCAAAATTGGATGCAACATTGACATACCTCACCAAGAAGGGGGTTTTATGATGGTCAGAGGACACATAGGTAGCATTCAAAAAAATCAAGAGGGGATGAAAAATTTCCTTGTATTAGCACTCACATATTTTACTTAGCCTTTTTTATTGAGTGTGACACATCCGACAAGGGGATAGGAGAAGTATTGATGTTGAATCGACACCCGATAGCTTTCGATAGAAGAAAGCTAAGGGATCCCAAGAAGCTCTATATGATCTATGATAAGGAAATGTTGTAAAGCATTCATGCATTGACCAAATTAAGAAATTACTTGCTAGGAGGTTGTTTTGTGGATAGGAATGACCACAACAGCTTGAGATATTTCTTGGATCAGTGAGACATGAATGAGAGGTGG
This sequence comes from Picea mariana, assembly GCA_032191745.1. Taxonomy (NCBI): domain Eukaryota; kingdom Viridiplantae; phylum Streptophyta; class Pinopsida; order Pinales; family Pinaceae; genus Picea; species Picea mariana. The sequence continues at coordinate 4,640 of JASDQU010205114.1, forward strand.
AAGAAATGGGTGATTAAGGTGCAGGAATATGATTTTGACATTGATTATGTAAAGGGGAAGAATAATATAGTTGTTGATTTCTTATCTAGGAGACCTATATCCTTCTCCTTGATAGAGATATCGATAGACTAGAATTTCATTCTATTGGTGGAATGCTCCAAGAATACCTTCGATTATGCTCTGATGGAGGGAAGTATTCAGGATGACAGGTACAGGATAGTGGATGACATCATATACTACAAAGACATTATCTATTTTGTCCATGAGTCCACTCTCAAGGATAATACATTTAGGGCAGTACATGATGCACTACTTGAAGAAAAATGAGTCCCTATGAGGCTACCAACTAAGGTCTATATTTGACCTTGATATTGGCTCTAACTTTCAATCTTCAAAATTGTCCTTTGTTGTTTTAGGACAGCAAATAGTTTAGTAACTTTCTTCCCATATATTTTGTAGTTTAAGTGTTCTTTGATGTTCCCTTGCAATTTTTTTCGAACCGATGGTCATCGTATCCAATAAATATCAAAACAAGTAACACCTCCTCTATATATTAACAACACAAGTAATTTGATCTACACTCTAAGCATGCATGAAATGAACACAGGTATTTTCGATCAACATGACCCTGGATAAAACCCCCCCTGGGAAAACTAGTTTGGAATGGAAGTATATATAATTTGTGTCTAAAGTATCATATACAAAAAGTATTTGAATCAAATTAACTTGATACAAAGATATCCCCTCTCAAGCTTCTACACAAGTCGAAGAAGGTGAATGTGCCCAATCATGGTGCACCCTTCTCCTTTGTTTCTCAATCCCACTAAAGTGAAGCTCCCTTGACCCTTGATTCTTTGAGGAAGAAACCCTTTCACACAAGTGTGCTCTTATGTGCTACCTCTCCACTGAAAGAAGCAATATGAATTCCTCCAACTATATCTCCTCCATGCTAGGTGTGTTCACTCCTCCTATGGTGCACCCTCCTCCAAGAAAGTGTGATCACCACTAATAAATGTAAGACAAAGCCTCCTAGATCCCTCCATGGAAGGGGGTGCCATTTTTTCCCTCTTCCAATGCCTCCAACCTCATGCTCATGCTCCTCCTCAAGCTCTCCAACCTCCTATATCCCTCCATGGAAGGAGGTGCCCTTTTTTCCCTCTTCCAATGCCTCCAACCTCATGCTCATGCTCCTCCTCAAGCTCTCCAAGTGAACATAAGAGTGAATGATCCTCCTTAGGCCTCTTTCACCCTCTTTGAGAAAATCATAAGGAAACCTAAAAGTGAATGGATAAGATCATCCCAAGACATTACTAATCAATGATTGAGATCATCCCACAATAATATCAACTCAAAACCCACTTTCGGTTAAGTTTCCATAGTTCACTTTATGTCCCTCAATTCACGCACAAGGTGAATTAATAGTCACTTTAGGATAAAATGACCAAATTTCACTTTTGACTTAAATCTCCTAAGTCAAAGTGAAATTAGATGTAAAGTACAAATTACAAGAGTACCAACATCTCCCTCTTGTGGTTAGAGGCTCCAAACCAGAAGGGAACCACTTCCCGAGGTACACCAAAACTCAACACTCCCTCTTAATGAGGAAAGTGTTTCTCACCATTCAATCTCGTCTCAGTTGTGGAATTCCTTGCCTCCTAGAAAGTCCTAGGTTAGTATGGATGTACACTTTGTCTCTGATCTTCTCAACCTATCCTAACACTGATCTACTCAACCTGCCCTGACATTGATCTGCTGACCTTCCCTGATCTCTAGATGGAATTCCATCTCCAGCTACCTAAGATCACCCAGATCTTGGCATCTCACCAAATATCTCTCCCTCTACATCTCACTGAAGGTATCTATCTCTTTAAATATCACCAATATCCTCTCCTTGGTCTCTCATCAAGGTATTAAGCTCATGGCATGAAATATGAGTCATATCTCTTGGTATTTCACCAAGAGTATCTAGATCTTGGAATCTCACCAAGATCCTCAACCCTGGTCTCTCCCCAAGGATTTATACCTCCTAGAATATAACCAACAGTAAATACCCTTTTCATCTCACCAAGAGCATCTCTTGATTGGAATATCACCAAGAGTATCTCTCTTGGAATCTCACCAAGAGTCTCTCCCTCTTGGCATCTCCCCAAGAGTATATGGATCTCTGCATCTCACCAAGATCCTCAACTTGGCCTCTCACTAAGTGACTTCCACCTGAAGTGGATCCTGAAGATGATATGCATGTATCCATGTCCAAGTGAGGCTCAAACCTCTATGGTTTCCTACTACTCCTCCTCATAAATATCTAATGCTCTTAAGCCCCTACACCAACCCTCTATCTCGACAACTCTGAAACTAAAGTTGTCCCAGGTGGACCAATCACCCCTGAAGATGGTTTCTTCGAAAAATGAGTCTGAGCTCCCTCTGAATATATACTCTAAGTCAATAGGTCCTCCTCAATTCTTTATCCCCACCCTCCATTGGATGGAGAATCAACTGAAAAACAACAATTGACAAAAACACACTCCATCTCAGACTGAATAATGAACTCTTCCTCCTATATTGTCGATGTTGTACCATCATGCTGCTTCTTCTTACTAAGACACTATCCAACATAGTTCCCCATCTCTGCACAAGAAAATCATATGACTATGATCATGTCTCTCTCTCACCCACTGCCACTCTATTGTGTTTTGGCCCCTCCCTTGGGACCCTGTCTAGAATCGCCCTTACTGGCCTTCTTTCTTCCCTTAGTCCAAATAGAAATATTCTCATCACCCTCAGATATACGCTATTATCTTGAAGTTCCTGAGCTTCATATCAACTCCTCCTATACGAAGTCATCCCAAAGTCTCTCCCAAGTAGGCATGACCTCTTGGGATACAATGCCTCGTACAAATGAACCCCAAGTTTTGGAAAAATTGTTCAATGTTGTCCTCACCAAAAATTTTGGATCCACAATCTCTCTGACGACTGCTAACTCATCTATGATATGAGTGAATCTTCCTAAGTATGATGTTACTGTCTCAAAATCAAGCATTTGAATGCTCATGACATTAGCTTACATAACCATCTTTCAGTTCTTGTTGGGACTCTAGTAAAGCTTGCACAAGGATGCCCACATATCAAATGCATAGTATTTACCAGTCAGATGGGGAATGATGTGGTCCCTCACCACATCACAAATAGTCATCTTTGCCTTGATGGTATTCTTCCTTAAATCTGTGTCCAACTGTTAGTCTCTAATTTTGCTTTTGATTTAGTGAGAAAATTTAATCCTAAACCCTCCTTACCTGCACTTCATTATTTTCTTTGATTTGATTTTAATCTTTGTTTCAAGTTTGTTATGATTCACATTTTATCTTTTTCAATAATTTCTTTAAGTTTGAGGATTTAAGACATGGTTTTACAAGATTTGTCACATCGTTTGCCTATCTGAATCCTGCAAATTCAAATTTCTTCCAAGTAATTAATAGTGCTACTGGAATCATATTATTCCCATAGCACTAAATGTCATCATGCAATGATAAGCGCCAGCCGCCCCGATTTTGTTATGATTACATAAGTCATGGACCGATAATCCACATGTGTCCCATGATATCTCTGGAATCAATTATACAGTTCAAATTGTTACATGATGGGATCATCCTGTACCTTGCAAAGACCCATTTCAATCAATCAGTTTCAAAAAATCATTATATGATCTTGTCACTCGTTGTTATGATTTTGTTGAATTATAGGCACAAGTGTCTTTTAGAAGAAATTGCTATATGTTAATAGTTACAAGTTGTAAATTCAACTTCTGACAGTGCCAAGTTGCAGCATCATCTTATCGATATGGCACCTAAGAGAAGTTGGAAAGTTTTCAGAGTGGAACTCAAGGGCGGTGAGCTTCTTGAAGCATATCCTTAGATTGCACAGAGGCTTAAAGACGTTGACTAGTTCGAATTCCTCACCACCTTCCAAGGTTATGACGAACATGTATCTATGTCGTTTTCACAGAACTTTGATGGTTTCGAAGTGGACATCGGAAAGTTGTTGATGCTGATGACAAAATAGTCCATTGCAAAAGCTTGCAGATTAGTAGTTGGAGGAGAACATTGGTGGAAGAAGGAGCATGTGGTCACAGAGTTTGTCAATCAATTTTTTCTACCAAATAAGCAAAACCCAGATTGGAGAAAGGGAGTCCCTCACAGTTGGATACAGCCAGAATGGCACACTGCTTTAATCGTTATCCATAGGTATATCACCTGCGAAGGTAGATTCTCATTGATTTATATATACCACATTAGTTTGTTAATGCATCTAAACAGATACTACCCTTTAAATCTGCCTCACTTTTTACTCAAAAGTTTGACAAAGAGGTCAAAAAGGGTATAGCCACACCCTGCCACTGCAAAGAGTATCTTGTTTCATCAAGTCCGAATTAAGACCCTGGTCATGTATGCTCTAAGGGAAGTACAACAAACCTGGAGTTGGTTGGCCCAATCCCTAAATCCTGATCCACAACCCAGCAAACAGAAAAAAGGAAAAGGGAAAAGGGTTGTTACACTGAAACAGAGTATTCCATTGATGAAACTCTTGTTAAAAGGGAAATGTCCGATAGAGGGGTGACAAGGACCAGTAAGAGAAAGAAACAGACTCAACAATTTCCTATTGATACTCCTGTAGATTAAAACCAAGACAAGGCCACCACCAACAAAGGTAAGAGATAAAAAATTTATGTAGAGATTGAAATGTTTCCTGATGCAGAAATGTTTCCTAATATTGACATTAAAATGGAAGAAGATGCAGATGAAGATTACAATGTAAATCCAATTAAACCCATAGTCAAGCATAAACAAAAATTGACAAGTAAGAAAAGTGCCAAAGGAAAAAATGGTAAAGCAATAAAAGAAAGAAAAATATCAGGTGCAACAATGGAATTCCAAACAACAAGAGAAGATACAGGATTTCAAAAAGTAAATATGAACACAATAGAAAGAAAAAAAAACAGAAATCAAATACAGGAAATACTGTGTTTTTTCCTGTTTTAGTCCTTATCTTTGAAAGGTGTTTCTGAAACTATGGAGATGAATTTGTTGAAAAAACAAGAGGTTTTTGCTGGGAACATGCCCCTTCACAAACACCTCCCTTAGTTTTTACACAGCTATCACATTTTAAGATATTCATATATATCTTTGAGGCCTAATTTTCTGATAAAGCTACAGGAAATACTCTTTTTTTTACATGTTTTAGTCTTTTTCTTCAAGAGAGATTGCAGAAAAGATAGAGAGTAATTTGTTGAAACCAAAAGAGGTTTTTGTTGGGAACATGCCCCTTCACAAAAAAATCTCTCATTTTTTACACAGAAATCACATTTTAAGAGATTCGAATTGATCTTTGAGGCCTATTTTTCTGATATTTCACAGTAAATAATTTTTTGTTTTTGTCAGTAATTTTGGGAGAGGTTTCAAAACAGTTGGAGATGAATTTTTGGAAACAAAAATAGGTTTTTTGTTGGGAACATGCCCCTTCACAGAAACCTCTCTCAGTTTCTACACAACTATCACAATTGGGGAGATACGAAGAGATTCTTGGACCCTATTTTTCAGGAATTTTCTAGGTGTATTTTCCTAAAATATCTCATGGACAACATTTGACAAGCCACCTCATCAATTCGACTTGGAGATCAGATTTGATATTCTCCTTGATTATTTGAAACAAGAAACTAAATACAGTTGAGGATGTTTTTAGATCCATTTCTTTTGGATCTTGATAATTATGTATTGTTTCTATATAAACTTTGTAGAAGAGGAAGTAAGAGGGGGGAAATTGGAGATCTAGGGGACCTGTTTTGTGAATCCTTGTAAGACATTTATGTTCTATTTGACACTTAATAGCAAAGGCATATGGATTATTAGACTCTCTTTTCTACTCTTTTCTTCTCTTTTCATGCTTGATTTCATTATTCAGACTACAATGCATTTGCTTTCTTGATTATTAATTCATACAGTAAAGAATTTGTTGTGGTGATTATTTTCAAGTTTTGATTTCAAGTTGATGTTCTTGTTTCTTTATGATATTTTGAAATAAGAATTTATGTGAAGTTGACAAATTGAAAACTTCATTTTCTCCTTTTCCTTATTGGTCTAATTCATCTATGTGACTACCCTTTAACTAGTCAATGGGATATGTTCTGTTCTTATTCTGAATTTCTTGTTTATGTTATAACCTTGAGCTAGTTTTCAACAACCTTATTCAAAAAACCAAACCATAAAAACCTTCAAAACACTTTGCAATAAATCGATGATGCCCTAACTTACCCTCTCACATTCAAGTGAAACTTTAGGGACTAACATCCTTCAGCGTCATTGTCGAGGATGAAGGAATGAAGACATCTTCCCTGGGAAGAATGACAATGATCAGATCCACTTCTTGATGGTGAACAAGAAGAAGGCAGATCATTGACTGCATATTTTTCACCATGGAGACTCCACTGTTCAATGATCCATAAATGAATCCACTGGGGAAGATCCAGAATGGCATCAAATGATTGAATGAAATCCATTATGGCTACGAGGTTTGCTCCATTCAATTTTGTTGATATTGTTGGTTTCCCTAATACTGTTCCCACTATAGATATTTGGGTGGACTGCCTTCCACGTTTCAAAGAAAGAAAGGGGGATAATCCATCAGATCACCTCATCAAGTTTCATGAATACATAGATCAACTATATATACATCACAAGGATGTTCGTATGAAAATGTTTATGTATTCATTGGAGGGCGATGCATGACAGTGGTATCGGTCCTTGGCTTCATCGAGCATATATTCCTAGAGGGAATTCCATGCAACATTCATCAATCATTTTAAAAGGTATTATTATGTTGATACATTTTTTGAGAATTGTTGTGAACAATTTCAATCCTATATTCAACAGACAGTAGAGATGATACATGATATAGCTCATGAAAGGTTGCACCCTGTAATTTGTGAAGATAGTTTTAAATGTTCTCATAATGATTTTGATGATCATCCAAATGTTTGTCCTCATGGAAAATTTGTTGTTGATAATATGATTGAGGATCAATCATTAACTGAAAAAACTATTATTGAATACCTTATTGTTGATGAGGAAGAATCACCAGTAGTTATAGATGCATTTGGTCTTGTTTTGGATGTATCTTATGGTCAAAATTCCAAAGGTGATCAAGAAGCACATATGCACTCATTCTTTCATTATGGTTGTGAAGCAAAGGTCTGTGAATTTTAGATCTCAGAAAACCTTTTAGATCAGCCTACCTTTGATGAGTATTCAGATGGAGAAGAGCAAATCCCCACATCAAATTTTGATGACTTAAGGAGCAGTTTGTCTGTATATGACAGCTATGCATCAGAAGTTGAGGAAGGCAGTGATGGATACCTGAAGGATTTCTATGAATAATTTACTAAGCCTATTCCTTCATTAGCTTTAATAGATTCTTTTCTGGAAGTTAGCAAACCAATATCTGATATTAATGGTTCACCATCTTCAGAAGATATTAAGCAGGTTGGGATTGGGATTATTGAAGAGGTCAGTTCAATATCTCAGGAACATAAAACTGGCATGACTTACAGAGCAAACATCAAACAAGAATCGAGTAGCAGTGAAATTAGGTTGTAGTCATGTTTAGATTTGCAAATAGCTGAAGGTGGCAGCCATTATTAGAAAAAAGATATGCATAGACCTTTTGATCTTCAGCTGAAAAATCATGAAGAGGTATTTCTTTATGGTTTTCATGATCCTTTTGTCTATTATTTGGAATCTTTGAGCAATTCAAATGTCAAATTATTATTTTACTATCCTTTTGAATTTCATTTCTATATTTCATGGGTTCCTTCTTTCATCATTTCCAGATTAAGAGTTTCATCAGTTAGTCAGATACTTGTATGGCTTCACTGGAAGCATGATTTTACCTAATCTAATGGAAGCAGTTGGATAAAGTAGGTAGTGTGTAAAATAAGCTCGTCATATGAGCAAGTAAATTCTTTTCAGTTTGTTATTCTGTTGCAGTATGTTGTTACCTCAGAGTTTGAATAAGTTGTGGAGTTTTAGCAGTAGCATGGATGACTCCACTAGCCCAATGGAAAGACTACTTGCAGTTTTGTGGTTGTTATTTTTGAGCTCAACTAAAGACTCCATATACCTAATGGACTTATTTTTATACAATTTTGTTGTAAATAACGGATGACAGAGTAGGGAAATTAGTGAATCAGAAGCAAGGTAAAGGCATTGGTCTGCAGTTCTTGGAGTTTATCATCAAAACTCCACCCCCAGAAGGAGCTAGTGTTAGTCTCTAATTTTTCTTTTGATTTAGTGAGAAACTTTAATCCTAAACCCTCCTGACCTGCACTTCATTTTTTTCTTTGATTTGATTTTAATCTTTGTTTTGAGTTTGTTATGATTCACATTTTAGATTTTTGAATAATTTCTTTATGTTTGAGGATTTAAGACATGGTTTTACAAGATTTGTCACATCGTTTGCCTATTTGAATCCTACAAATTCAAATTTATGCCAAGTCATTAATACCACTACTGGAATAATACTATTCCTATAGTGCTAAATGTCATCATGCCATGATAAGCGCCAACCACCCCTATTTTTTTATGATTACATGAGTCATGGACCAATAATCTGCATGTGTCCCATGATATCTCTGGAATCAAATATACAGTTCAAATTGTTACATGATGGGATCATCCTTTACCTTGCAAAAACTCATTTCAATCAGTTAGTTTCAAAACATCATTATATGATTTTGTCACTCGTTGCTCTGATTTTGTTGAATTATAAGCGCAATTGTCTTTCAGAAGAAATTGTTATATGTTAATAGTTACAGGTTGTAAATTCAACTTCCGACAATGCCAAGTTGCAATATTGTCTTATCGATATGGCACCTAAGAGAAGTCGACAAGTTGTCAGAGTGGAACTCAACAGCGCTGAGCTTCTTGAAGCATATCTGTAGATGGCACAGAGGTTTAAAGACGTTGGCTAGTTCGAATTCCTCACCACCTTCCAAGGTTATGACGAACATGTATCTATGGCGTTTTCACAGAACTTCGATGGTTTTGAAGTGGAGATCGAAAATTTTCTGATGCTGATGATAGAACAGTCCATCACCAAATCTTGCAGATTGGTAGTTGGAGGAGAACATTGGTGGAAGAAGGAGCATATGGTCATAGAGTTTTTCAAACATTTTTTTCTACCAGATAAGCAAAACCTAGATTGGAGAAAGGGAGTCCCTCACAGTTGGATCTGACTAGAATGGCACACTGCTTTAATCATTATCCATAGGTATATCACCTGTGAAGGTAGATTCCCATTGATTTATATATAGCACATCTTCCTGGTCATGCATCTAAATGGATACTACCCTTTAAATCTTCCTCAGTTTTTACTCAAAATTTTGACAAAGATTTCAAAAAGAGTGAAGTCACACCCTGCCACTGCAAAGAGTAGCTTGTTTCATCAAGTCCTAATTAAGACCCTGGTCATGTCTGCTCTAAGGGAAGTATAGCAACCCTGGAGTTGGCTGGCCCAATCCCTAAATCCTGATCCACAACCCAGCAAACAGAAAAGAGGAAAAGGGAAAAGGGTTGTTACACTGAAACAGAGTATTCCATTGATGAAACTCTTGTTAAAAGGGAAATGTCTAACACAAGGGTGACAAGGACCAATAAGAGAAAGAAATAGACTCAACAATTTCCTGTTGATACTCCTATAGATGAAAACCAATACAAGGCCACCACCAACAAAGGTAAGAGATCAAAACTTGATGTAGAGATTGAAATGTTTCCTGATGCAGAAATGTTTCAGGATATTGACATTAAAATGGAAGAAGATATAGATGAAGATTACGATGTAAATCCAATTCAGCCCACAGTCAAGCATAAACAGAAATTGACAAGTAAGAAAAGTACCAAAGGAAAAAATGGTAAATAAAGAAAAGAAGGAAAACTCTCAGGTGGAGAAATGGAATTCTAAATAGAAAGAGAATATATAGGATTTCAAAAAGTAAATATGAACACAACAGAAAGAAGAAAAAACAGAAATCAAATATAGGGAATGATTTGTTTTTTCTTGTTTTAGTCCTTATCTTCAAAAGCAGTATCTGAAAGTATGGAGATGAATTTGTTGAAACAAAAATATTTTTTTGTTGCAAACATGCCCCTTCAAAAAAACCTCTCTTAGCTTTTACACAACTATCACATTTTCAGATATTCATATATATCTTTGAGGCCTAATTTTCTGATAAAGCTAGAGGAAATACTTTGTTTTTTACCTGTTTTAGTCTTTTTCTTCAAGAGAAGTTGCAGAATTGCTGGAGAGTAATTTGTTGAAACCAAAAGAGGTTTTTGTTGGTAACATTCCCCTTCAAAAAAAAATCTCTCAAGTTTTACACAGAAATCACATTTTAAGAGATTCAAATTGATCTTTGAGGCCTATTTTTCTGATATTTCACAATAAATGATTTCTTGTTTTAGTCAGTAATTTTGGGAGAGGTTTTAGAATAGCTAGAGATGAATTTTTGGAAACCAAAATATATTTTGTTGGGAATGGGCCCCTTCACAAAAACCTATTTTTGTTTCTATATAGCTATCACCATTTGGGAGATACGAAGAGATTGTTGGACCCTATTTTTCAAGATTTTTCTAGATTTATTTTCCTAAAATATCTCATGGAAAACAATTGACAAGCCACCTCATCAATTTGACTTGGAGATCAGATTTGATATTCTCCTTGATTATTTGAAACAAGAAACTAAATATAGCTAAGGATGTTTTCAGATCCATTTCTTTTGGATCTTGATAATTATGTATTGTTTCTATATAAACATTGTAGAAGGAGAAGTAAGAGGGGAAAAATTAGAGATCTAGGGGACCTATTTTGTGAATCCTTGTAAGACACTTATGTTCTATTTAACACTTAATAGAAAAGGCATATGGATGATTAGAATCTCTTTTCTAATCTGTTCTTGTCTCTTCATGCTTGAGTTCATTATTCAGACTGCAATGAATTTTTTTTCTTGATTATTCATTAATATAATCAAGAATTTGTTGTGGTGATTATTTTCAATTTTTGATTTCAAGTTGATGTTCTTGTTTCTTTATGATATTTTGAAATAAGAATTTATGTGAAGTTGAAAAATTGAAAACTTCATTTTATCATTTTCCTTATTGGTCTAATTCATCTATGTGGCTACCTTTTAACCAGTCAATGGGATATGTTTTGTTCTTATTTTGAATTTCTTGTTTATGTTATAACCTTGAGCTAGTTTTCAACCACCTTATTCAAAAAAACAAACCATAAAAACCTTCAAAACACTTTGCAATAAATCGATGATTCCCTAACTTTCCATCTCGTAGTCAAGTGCAAATTTAGGGACTAACACCAACAATGGTCATGGAGAAGGTGTAGGAGGAATCACCACAGGAACTTGAACTATATCCCATAGTTCAAGGTCCTCCAAGACGAATGTGATCCTGGTTTTCCAAGGGGACCATTTGCTAGGTCTGTCTATCATATCCTCTTCTTGCATTTGGGACACTAACATGGTTGTCCACTAAAACTCAACACTGAATCTTACATTGATGCAAAAATTGCAAAAGAACTCATCCTCACCACTTGACACACAAGCAGATGTAATGTGTCCACAAAATAGTTCTCCAAATTTCCAACAAATATTCTCACAAGATGTCCACTAACTCTTCCAAAAAGATGTCCAAAATCTACCAACATGTTGTCACAAAGATGCCCACAAGATGCTCTAAAAATCAGCAAACATTCACCACCAAGGGCTCTCATACCATGAGGAAAACTGAGGGACTATGAGGCTTCCAAATAAGCTCTATATTTCACCTTGATATTGGCTCTAAGTTTCAATATTCAAAATTTTCCTTTGTTATTTTAGGACAATAAACTATTTAGTAACTTTATGCCCATAGATTTTGTAGGTTAAGTGTTCTTTGAGGTACCCTTTCAAGTGTTTTCATACTGGTGGTTAGCATATGTAATAAATATCAAAACAAGTAACACTTCCTATATATATTAACAACACAAGTAAGTTGATATACACTCTAAGCATTCATGAAATGAACACAGGTATTTTTGTTCAACATGACCCTGGATAACCCCCCCCGGGATGAAAACTAGTTTGGAATGGAAGTATATATAAATGGTGTCTAAATCATGATATACAACAAGTACATGAAACAAATGAACCTGATACAAAGGCATCCCCTCTCAATATGTTATACAAGTCTAAGCAGGTGAATTTTCCCAAGCATGGTGTGCGATTCTCCTTTGTTTCTCAATCCCACTGAAGTGAAGCGCCCTTGACCCTAGATGCTATGAAGAAGAAACCCTTGCACACAAGTGTGCTCGTGTGTGCTACCTATCCACTAAAACAAATAGATATGACTTCCTCGAATTGTAGCTGCTCCCTGCTAGGTGTGTGCCATCCTCATATGGTGTGCCCTCCTCCAAGCATGTGTGATCACCACTAAACAATGGAAGCCAAAGCCTCCTAGATCCCTCCATGGAAGCAGGTTCTCTTTCTTCCCTCTTCCAATTCCTCCAAACTCATGCTCATTCTCCTCCTCAAGATATCCAAGTGAATGTAAGATTGAATGAGCCTCATTAGGCCTCTTGCACCCTCTTTGATAAAATCATAAGGAATCCTAAAAGTGAATGGCTAGGATCATCCCAATACATTCCTAATCAATGGTTGATACTATTCCTAATCAATGGCTGATATCATCACTTTATGTCCCTCAACTCACCCACAAAGTGAATTAATAATCACTTTAGGATAAAATCACCAAATTTCACTTTTGACTTAAATCTCCTAAGTCAAAGTGAAATTAGACATAAAGTACAAATTACAAGAGTATCAACATCTCTCTCTTGTAGTTAGAGGCTCCAAACCACAAGGGAACCACTTCCTGAGGTACATATTATATTGCATCTTAGGTAGCAGACCTATTCTTCATGGAGGTGTTCAGAATCTGTGTTCTTCTGAGAAACATATTTAGTGACCAGGATAGCGGGTTTCCTAGTGCATTTCGACAGGAATTGTTTAGGCTATTCGTGACAGAGTTTGCATCAATTACTAGCTATCACCCCTAAAAAGATGAGAAGATTGAGATAGTAAACAAATGGATTGGGGGGTACCTGAGGAAATTTATTTCAAGGAAGAAGCGGCCATGGATAAAGTGGTTGTACATCAGGGAGAATTGCTACAATACCACTCATCACAAGTCGATCGGGATGAGCCTATTCAGGGAATTGTATGGCTATGATGCTCCATCTTTTTTGGATTTAGAGTTTGGAGAGAGAAGATAACCCAATGCCAAATATTGGTTATAGGAAAGTCAAGACATCTTGAGAGTATTGAAGGAGAATTTGTTGGTTGCTCATAATCAATAGAATATGTTCACATATAAGCACATGGTAGAATGCAAATTTGAGGTTGGAGATCTAGTCTTTCTCAAATTACAGCCTTACAAACAATTGTCGCTAAAGAAGAGTGGTGCAAAGGAGTTGAAGCCCCACTTTTATGGACCTTTTTGGCCCTTGACCAAGTCTTGGGAGATCCTTGCTCAAGTTTGACCTATTTTGGGACTTCGACAACCTGTCAAAGGAGGAGCACAAGACGAAGAATAGATCATGGAATCTTAGCCCCTTTTTGGGTCCCTTTTGGGATTTGAGATTATGTAATGGGTATAGGATGTCGGCCCATGATTTTACCCATGTTTAGGCCTAGTTTGTATGTATAAATAGATGCTAAAGCAATGTAGTGAGTAAGAATGGCTAAGTGCTAGATCTATGTGATTGAAGGATTGTAAGTGCTCTGTGCATACTATGTGAAACTTTCATAGTTGCATGCAAGTAATTGTAAGAAGGCTTGGTGCTTTACCCTAGTTCAAAGAAGGAAGATCTAGTGGAGTGCACATAGATCTCCTGTCTTCTATGGAGTAGGATTTTGATGCTATGTTCTTGTAAGAGACTGGACAAGGATAATAAAGAACAAGAGTTTGTGGATGTAGCCCCAGGGTGGGGGTGAACCACATATGTGTTTTGTTTCTCTGCTTTGTGTAATGTGTTGATGTGTTTATGTATTTACTTGCCAAGTTCCTTGATATAGATAGATAAATATGTTTAGTCTTTGTCATAATGATGTATATGGATGTTAGATCTGACTTATATGAATGTGCTAGTGCTTAAATCTATTATATATAACCTGCTTCTCTATGATAAGTGCTTAGATACATTAGATCTGAATGAATGATGCGATGTTCTGTTTTTTCTGCGAAGTAGATAGTGGTTAAATATTGATGAACTGTCGATGTTAAGTGCTCTGTTAAGTATTACAATCATAGATTTGTGTCCCATCTAAGGTTGTAGACACCTGATTCCTGCAACCACCCTTGCCTCTACCTCAGGTGAGACTTCATTTGCTTCACAGGTGTTATCGAAAGGGTCAGTAGTTAGGGTTTTGTTGGTGCGTTGTTGTAGCGTTGAACCCTAGGTCCACCCCTATGCCAACAAATGGTTTTATTGCTGGAACATGAAACTGTGATTGTTGGGAACTGAGGAAGAAGAATATGTGTGCAAAGATCCGATCTGAAACCGTGATTGCTAGGAACTGAGAAAAAACAAGCTTTGTGCAAAGATCCAACCTGAAATTGTGAAAGATTTGTGTGTAGATATGTCACCCTAGTGCGCAGTACTCTACTTAGTTTGTGAAGCTCTGTGCTAAAAAAAAGAAGTATGATCTGAAGAAAAGAGGTAAGATATGAATGCTTTGTGCTCTGAGAAAGGTAAGAATATTGAAAAGTTATAGATCTAAAATCTTTGTTCTTTGTAGAAGTAAGATAAGTGGAAATTTTTGTTTCAAAAGTATGGATCTAGGTATGTTTGATAGATTATGTCCTAGCTTGAAAACTAGGTAATTAATAGATGAAATAACATTTGATATGAATAGATCTGATAAGAATAGTGAAAAATATGTTATACCTATGTATAGAAAGAATGTTTGGACTAACAAATGGATGCAGGATCCTAGAAATAATTTTTCACAGGTTAACCACTGTGATCCTAGCGAATAGTATAGGAAAGGATGGGGATCATTTAAAACAAAGAGAGGATTAACCCTTTGTTACAGTTGCAGAAAACTGAGACATATTGCTAAGGAATTCCCTAAGAGAAGACCTAGTTGTATTTGTTGAAAAGCTATGGACCATGAAGTATTGGATTTCCTTAGAATGATTGCAAAGCTTGAAGGAATGAACACGAAACAAGAAAACCCCAATGCAGATCCAAAAATGGAAAAAACCTAGAAAGAATCAGAGAAAGTATTGCTACAAATAAAAGAAAACCTGAATGACCACCAACATGTTAGCTTATCAGAGATCTTCAAAGAAAAAGAATGCCTTGAAGCAAGAATAGGAGACTTTGACATTGACTATGTTCTATATGAGGAAACACAGGTGAATATCATGACAAAAAGAACTTGGGAAGCTATAGGAAGGCCTGTTATGATTCCTTCATTAGCAGGAATAGGACTATTAGAATGAAAGTTGTTAAACCTATGTGAAAATATTACCCATATATCTATGAGTGCCAATGGGACTTCGACAAAGGAGGATTTCGAGATTGTTAAATTTATTGAGGACATCGCTCCATTTACTATGTTGCTCGGAAAACCTTGGATTGAAAGAGATCAGGCCAGAAGGAAAGAAGAAGAAGAAGTTTTAGAGAAGAAGAAGAAAGAGTTAAAATATTTCATGACTAAAAGTATCGCACACTTAATTGAAGAACAGAAAAATAGATCAAATATATTTAACACCAGAGGCCCAGATGGCGAAGTTGAAAGAACACTAGATGACCCACAGAATAT
>JASDQU010205114.1:38922-52112 GCA_032191745.1 Picea mariana
TGACTTGTGCTCCTCCTTCAACAACCTGTCAAAGTCCCAAAATAGGTCAAAATGACCAAGAAACTCCTCAAAATTGGTCAAGAGCCAACATGCCCCTCACACTCACCTGTGACTCATCCTGAGTCACTCAGGTCTGAGAAGTTCTACCTCAAATGCCTTTATATTGGCTCAATCTTCTTTGACTTGCTTCTTTGTTGTGGCCTCTTGTTCAGTGAACTCTTGGATCATTGCTTCATTCATTGGCCCTTCTAGGCATTATTCTTCTATGAGGATGACTTGTTCTAGCTCTGCTCCATGGCTCTCAACCTCTGTAAATAACAGACATGCCTTGTCTTGCATAGGATGAAGTCGTTGAGTGACTTCCATTACTTTTCTTTGAATCCTATGAATCTGATGTTGAGCTATGTGTTGTTCTTGAGATCTCTTCATCCTTTCTACAGCTGACAGAGCCTTCAGCTCCACCTGTAGTGTGTCTGCGTTTTGCTTCTCTTCTTGGAGTTGTGACTCCAATGTCTACAATTCTGGATTTTTAGTGAAATTTTCATAGGTCTGGGCATTGAGGTTACTGAGTTGCTTGCACTCCAAGAAAACATCTTTTAATCTTTCGATTGTGTTGCGGGCAGTTTCTTCTCTTTGGTTCCTTATCTCATGTGGGGCTTCAGGTACTGCACGGAGCTCTAAGTCGGTGATGCGTTGTCGTAGCTTCTGGATTACTTCTTCCAGTTGTGCCACCTGTTGTGGAACTTATTCCTCGGTCTTTACTTCGACGTCTATCACAGAGAAAAATTCTCTGTTGACCCTTTCCTTATCTTCAAGTTTCTCGGTGAGAAACTGTTCCTTTCTTTGTTGTAGCTCTTCTTTTTCTTCATCCCATTTTTCTTGTAGAGAAAGCTTTTCTTTTTTTCCAGCACTTGTTTAGTCCTCAAGGTCTTTCTATACTTATGCTAAATCTTGGGTGGCTTGTGTTGTTTCTCCCTGAGCTCGTCGAAGGCGAGCTTCAAATGTATCAATGATCCAAAGTAATTGAGCAGGCTTATCACCTAGTTCTGGTGTTCCAACGGTCAAGGGCATAGTGGATACTGCGCAGCTCGACTGTAATTCTTGTTGCAATCCTTGGATCTCATTCTTAATTTGAATTAATACCTCCTCCTTCTTATCTTATTTCTTCTTTGTTATCTCTAGAGAAGCATCATTCAGTGTTGCGACGATGAATTCGAAGTCGTATGAGGTGAGGGTGGTCTTGAATTCTCGATTTCCAAAAGTGTTCTCAGTGCATGGCGTGACAAGCTAAATAGGTAATTCAAAAATGGTTGGCTTGCAATGGGTATGCACCTCCATTAACTCTTATTCAAGCCGTTATGGAGTAGTCCAATGGTCGAATGATGAACCTTTATTTCTTTCCTATCCATTCGGAGCGGAATTCGAACAGATATATCGGCCCCAATGACTATATTGCTTCGTCATGGCGAAGTTCCATGTGTTGTTGTTATGATATCTCAGCGAAGCTCCAATTCTACATTTTTTCTTTCGACAAGGTCTCCTCTAGAACCTCTTGTAACTTTTACTATTATCCCTCCTCTTTATTAACTTTCTAGCCTTCTTTCCAATGAGCTTCATCTCGACAGTGCTTTTCTCATTCTGATTCTTTTCTTCTTTGGTCTTAGTTACTTCGCACTATTGAAATTATTTCCTAAGGTTCCTGGATAATACTTCTTCTTTGTCTGGGATAGGTAATTCAATCTTCTAAGGATACTCTAGTGTTCTCTTAGCTTCGATATCCGGGTTGCTAGTATTAAATATCAGTGATTTGCTCTCCTGTTCTTCAATCAAGTGCGCGATCCTTCTGGTCATAAAGTCTTTCAACTCTTGCTTCTTCTGTTTCAAAACTTCTTCTTCTTCATTTTTCCAGGCTTGGTCTCTATCAATCCAATATTTTCCTATTAGCATGGTAAATAGGGCATTGTCTTCAACAAATTTAATAATCTCAAATTCTTCTTTTGTGGAAGTTCCATTGATAGTCATAGGTATCCGAGTGAGCCTTCCACATAGGTTTACTAGATTTCCTCTAAATAAATGTATTCCTCCTAGTGAAGGGATCATAGCAGGCCTTCCTATACTTTCCCAGGTTCTCTCTGGCATAATATTCATATGTGTCTCCTCATCTAAAACATAGTCAATGTCGAAGTCTCTTACTATTTCTTTGATGCATTCCTTTTCTTTGAAGATCTCTGATAAGCTGACATGTTGGTGGTCATTCAGGGTTTCTTTCATCTATAGCAATTCTTTCTCTGATTCTTTATGAGGTTCATCCATAGGTTATAGTTCTGCCTTAGGGTTTTCTTGATTCAGGTTCATTCTTTCAAGCTTAGCAATCATTCTAGGGCAATCCAATACTTCATGGTCTAGAGCTTTACAACAAAGAAAACTAGTTCTTCCACCAGGGCATTCCTTAGCAAAATGTCTCAGCCTTCTACAACTACAATAGAGGATTAATCCTCTCTTCCTTTTAAATGACCCCCAACTTCTTCTATACTGTGCACTAGGATCATATGAGTTAACCTGCAACAATTGCTTTCTAGGATCCTGCATCCATTCGTTAGTCCAAACATTCTTTCTTTGCATAGGTATAATATATCTTTCAAAATTCTTATCAGATCTACTCATATCAAATCTTCTTTCATCTAGTAATGACCTAGCTTTCAAACTAGGACAGACTCTATTAAACAGACCTAGATCCATATTCTAGAAACAAAAATTTCCACTTATATTACTTCTACAGAGCACAAAGCTTTCAGATCTAACGCTTTTAACTATTCTTACCTTTATCATCGCACAAAGCTTGCAGATCATACCTCATTTGATCAGAAATTCTTACTTTTACCTTTCCTAGAGTGCCAAGCATTCAGATCTTGCTTCTTTTCTTTAGATTAGACCTTCTCTCTTTATCACATAACTTTATAGATCAAGTAGAATACTTCATGCTAGGGCACAGATCTACGCATAAATCTTTCACAATTTCAGGATGAATCTTTGCACAGAGCTTCCTCTTTCTCAATTCCCAACAATCATAGTTTCAGGTCCCGGCAACGGAACCATATGTTGGCACAGGGGAGACCCAGGGTTCAACGCTACAACAATGCACCAACAAAGCCCTAACTACCAGCCCTTTTAGCAACACCTACGAAGCAGATGAAGTCTCACCCGAGGTAGAGGCAGGGGTGGTTGCAAGACTCAGGTATCTGCAATCTTAGCTGGGACACAGATCTGTGATTATACAGCTTACTAGAGCACTTATCACCGTTATTTCCTCAATATAAAGTCAATAACCACATCGCTTATAAGATCGAACTTCACAGTATTCACACTAATCTATGATATTCAAGAACTTAGCATATACAACTAGATCAGAATGAGCATATCAATCACTAAGCATGAATATCTAGATCAGATCTATCATTCTAACATACAATAAGTATCAAGCATGAATAGATATATATAAACATATCATATCATTTTGCATTTAATATGTAAATACATCAAGACAAATCACAAAGCATATCACACAGGGTTTACGTGGTTCACCCCCACCATGGGACTACATCCACCAAATCTTCTTCTTTATTGTCTTCAGTCAATCGGTTACAAGAACAGAGCCTCAAAACCCTTACTCCACACAAGACAGAATATTTGTGCAACTAGCTATATCCTTCTTCCTTGCGTTACAGCACAAAGCCTTCTACAGTCTATCATAGGGACTTGCATTCAGCTCTACAAGTCTCGCACAGTATGCACAGAGAACTTACAATCCTTTGATCACATAGATCTAGCACTTAGCCATTCCTTTTGCACTCAGCACACTGACCTATATCACATAGATGCACTACTACTTCTATCTAGCATATTATATTACAAAATAGGCCTAAGCATGGGTAAACCCATGGGATAACATCCCATTCCCATTACATATTCCCAAAACCCAAAAAGGGGGATGAGATCCCATCATCTCTGCTTCGACTTGTGCTCCTCCTTCGATAGGTTGTTGAAGTCCCAAAATAGGTCAAAATGACCAAGAAACTCCCTGAACTTGGTCAAGGACCAATAGGCAGGCCAAAATCCCATTTCCGTTACATAATCCCAAAAACCCAAAAATGGGGCCAAGATCCCATGATCTCTGCTTCGACTTGTGCTCCTCCTTCGACAGGCTATCGAAGTCCCAAAATAGGTCAGCATGACCAAGAAACTCCCTGAACTTGGTCAAGGGCCAACACATTTCCTGGTAGGAATCAAGGAAATAGCACTAGGAGGGACTTCCTCGGGTATCCTGTACATTTTCCTAATTAAAGTAATAATTAAACTATGAGGCATAGACTCATATACATCATGACATTTCCATAAAAAAGGTTGGCCCAAAAGAACATTACAAAATTCGAGAGGAGAAACATCACACAATACCTTGTCTTTGAAGAGATTGATGTTGTATGATAGTCGACACTATTGGATGACGCGGATGTCGCTTCCTTGTCGGAGTGATCCAATGGTGTAGGTTTGTGGGTGCGACATTGTCGGTATGGCCAACCGCTTGATGAACTCTGCTGATATGAGGTTCTTATAGCTACCGCTATAAATGATGAAGTGCAGCGAGGTTCCTTTTACCCACATCTCTGAATGGAAGAGGCACTCTCCTTCTTTTGGCTCATCTGGTTCACCAGGTTGGAGCTTGGTGGTAGAAATAGTGGCACTGGGTTTTGCATCAATGATATGTCTTCCTCTTTCTAGTTCTGAATCAAGGTCATAACCCGTGTCTGATTCATAAGCTTTCACTCCGTCCACCAATGACTTCTTTGAGTGGAAGTCAACAATGTTATGCCAAGAGATCTTATGGAAGTCACACCACTTCCCAGTATATTTCTTTTCTTTTTGGTGTCCTTATTTGCTTGTGGCTTGGACTGGTTGTCCTGACATGGTCCATCTTTTCTATGTCCTTTTTTCTATGGGTTGGGGCCACCCCTTCCTGGCTTTTGTTGTGAGAGGTTCCCAGGCCCAAAATGTTGTGTCTTGTTTTTGATCTTCTGCTCAATTTTGACGACATATCAGTAGGTCGCGCCTTAGTACGTAATGTCTAGAAATTCCATTTTGGTATGGATGTATCTATTCATATCACTGCGATACTTGAGCACCATATGTCGCTCGGATGTATTGATACCCAACTTGGTGTGCAAGGTATGAAAGATATCTGTGAACTCTGGCACTACTTGGTCTCTTTCTTGCCGCAGTGTGGTCCATTTGGTATACAAGTCATCATAACTTCTGACAGGGTAGTATCATTCCTTAATAACATTCCTGAAGGATTCCCAGGTGGTCGTGACTGTAAATAGTGAGGGGTCCTCTGTTTCCTTTTTCTCACAGAAATTTTCCCACCAATATTTAACATGGGGAACGGCTTTGAGGAGTGAAAAAGTAATCTTTTCTCTATTCAAAAAGTTATGGACAAAAAAATACCCTTCTAGTACATTCAACCACATGTCTACAGCATCTGCGTCTATCTGACATTCAAATATATTAATATCGAAGTTGATTTGTATCGTGAAGGGGGAAGCGCCTCYGCTCAAGGAAGATGCRTCRTCTRTTGGTAGTTTTCGAAGGATTTGCATGAAACTATCCATCATCTTGTTCCTATATTGTGTGAGGGACTCCTCAAGAAAMATTTTGAAAGGATCTCATGTCTCTTCATCTTTTTTTTCTGTAACATACCCAGCTGGAAGCCACCCACAAGTCGGGGTAYGCTACYTTCAAKCCCACCCTTGGAATTCTTTATCTTCTCTATACCTTTKTAAAATTTAAGGATGCATAAAAGGAAATACTTTAACATGATGCACAACAATAACCAGCAAGCATGCATATTCTAAAGATTCAATTAAACGATAATTAAATATAGAGTGGAAATGCATTCATATACATGCAAATGATACCATAACAGAGAGCACTTATATTTATGAAAGATGACACCAACTAGTTGCAGACCAAGGACATTCCACCGAACCATAGACACTATTGTTCCAAATTTCAATAGTAGCATCACCCCTGAGCTAGGGATATGAATCCACAAGGATGGTTCCAGAGTGTTACTTGGCTTCCCAAACCAATCATCACCCAAGCTCTCACAAGCTTCCCAACTCTCACAACAATCCAATTACCCAGCTCTCTTCTACCCAAATTGCACCACCTAAGAGAACGAACCTCCACCCTTCTCTACCATGCAATCCCACAGGAATTCCTTCTCCTTATTTGGTCTCCAACGTAACTGGTCCAGAATCTCAATGCTATAACTCTCAGGACTCGCAACTATGAGAAATGTTGGATATAGGCCAATGCATCTCATACATGCAGGCCTCAAATCACAGTGGATCACACTAGTGACCACTACGCCCAACTATCCCATGGATAATATTCAGTAGTTTGGTTCCCTTTTCCCAAGCCAAGACGCGGATGAGGATGGATCAATCAATGGGTGATTAAGTGCATGAAAGTGCCTGAGGGAAATGAATGAACATATAGGAAATCAACAAACAATCCATCAGTCAAACCCCCCCATTAGACCAGAGGCAAGTTTAAGTAATTTCATGGGGAATCAAGAACCTACTAGCCTTCCCCAAGAGGCTCACATAATCGATCTCCCCCTTAGGAGAAAAGTGTAATTAACATAGGAATAAACACTTAGACTCTCAAGCCACCTATCTTATGGAATCATAGCCCTCTGTAACTCTAGTCCTTGTCCGTCTAGTAGCCATCCATGTATTTATTATTAATAATGATAAAAACATTACATGTCTTGGGAACATTGGCCTTTTAATAATTGTTTGGGAACCCTGTCCTCTTAGCATTGTAACAATACATTATTTTTAAATGAGGGTTCAAAACCCGAGGCATTACATCCCCTCCCCCTTATCTTGGCACTATCCTCGGTGCATATACAAAATAGAGATCAAAATCTCAAATTTATTCAAAACGATGTGGGTACTCTACTTGCATGGCATCTTCATTCTCCCAGGTAGCATCTTCAGGACCGTAGAAGGTCCACTAAAATTTTACCATCTCTATAACTCGATTCTGGAGCATTTTTACCTTTTTGTCCAATACTCGTACTAACTGAACCTGAAAGTCTCCCTCCAACTCTGCCTGAATCAGATTTCAATCAATAACATGGTTAGGGTCATGTACATATTTCTTTAGTAAACATACATGAAATACATTATACACATTCATGGAAGCAGGCAATCCAATCATGTATGCAACTGGCCCTATTATGTCCAATATTTCAAATGGACCACAGAATCCGGCTGCCAACTTTGTACAACTACCCAATTTCAATGATCTTTTCTTGGGCTTCACTTTCAAAATTACATGCTCCCCTACTTTAAATTCTCTAGCTGTCATGTTCTTGTCGGCATTAAATTTTTGTCTATCTTGAGTTGCCTTTAAATTCTGCTTGATATTAACCACCTGGTCTTCCATGTCCTTGAGCAACTCTAGCCCAAGTGCCACTCTATCTGTTGGGTTGTCCCAACTCACTAGAGTATTGCATTTCCTACCATAAAAGGCTTCAAATGGGATCATTCTCAATGAATCTTGATGCATGTTATTACATTCAAACTCAACCAAGTGTAAGTAATATTCCCACTTAGATGTCTTAACTATCACATACATTCCCAGCATGTCTTCAGTTATTCGATTGACTCTCTCTATTTTCCCATCTATCTGGGGATGATACGCGGTGCTAAATTTTAGATTTGCCCCAAATTATTTAAACAATCCCCTCCATAAATTGGAGGTAAACTTTGTACCTTTGTCCGAGACAATTTCCCTAGGTATCCCATGCAACCTAGCAATTTCCTTCATGAAAATTTCTGCAATATTATTCGTTGTATGCATTGTCTTCACAGGCACAAAATGAGCAGCCTTTGTTAATTTTTCAACCACCACCATGATTGATTCATGTTTCTTATTCATTCTGGGTAGTCCTGTGATGAAATCCATGGTGATCACTTCCCATTTCTTCTCTGGAATTGGCAATGGCTATAACACCCCCGCTAGGTGCCTATGCTCATCCTTCACCTTCTGACATTCCATACATCGAGCGATGTAATCAACAACATCCTTCTTCATTCTCGGCCAAAAGAACTGGCTTCTTATTGCTGTAATTTTTTTCTGGTAACTAGGATGTCCAACATAAGGAACATCATGCATTTCGTTCCATATCAAATTCCTCAATTCTCTGGAACTAAGAACATAGTTTCTATTTTTATGCATGAGTAATCCATCTTCCTTTATTTCAAACTCATTTATTTTCTGTTGTACATTTCCTTGCTATAAGTTTTCCTTTACCTATAGGTAATGTTGATCTGTAACAAGGCCATCTAAAATTCTACTCTTCCAATGTGACTGATGCATACTGACACTAGTAGCATGCATGAGATGCACTCTTCTACTAAGTGCATCAAAAACTTTATTCTCCTTTCCTTTGATATGCTTGATATCGAAGTCATATTCACTTAAAAAATCCATCCATCTTGTTTGCCTGGCATTCAAGGTCGGTTTTTAAAAAATATACTTCAGGCCAATGTGGTATGTCCTTAATTCAAATTTCTTCCCCATGAGATAATGCCTCCACATCCTCAAGGCATGAACAATGGCAGCAAACTCCAAGTCATGTGTGGCATAGCTCCTCTCATGTTCCTTAAACTTTCTGGACTCATATCTAATGACATGACCATTTTGTGTGAGGACTCCCCCAATTCCTTCCTTACATGCATCTGTAAATGCCACAAACTTTCATTTGGGTCAGCAATCTTTAACACAGGTGCACTAGTAAGTAATTCCTTCAACAGATTAAAATTATTTTCACACTTAACTGTCCATTCAAATTTATTTCCCTTCTTTTGCAAATAAGTGATGGGATGAGCAATCTTAGAGAACCCTAATATGAACCTTCTGTAGTAGCCCACTAATCCCATAAAAGATCTGATGTATGACACATTTTTGGGTGTTGTCCATCCTCTAATGGATTTGATATTCTCTGGATCTACTGTTATGCCCTGCTCTGAAATAATGTGTCCCAAGTAATGGATCTTCTTTTGATTAAAAAAACACTTACTCAATTTGGCATACAACTAATGTTCTCTCAGTACTTGTAACATCAGTCTTAAGTGATGTTCATGCTCCTCTTTCAACTTAGAATAAATAAGTATGTCATCTAGGAATACTATGACAAACTTATCCAAATAATTTCTGAATATGTCCTTCATTAAGCACATGAAGATAGTTGGTGAATTGGTCAGTCCAAATGGAACCACTACAAATTCATAATGCCCATATCTGGTCCTAAAGGTTGTATTATGAATGTCTTCTTCCTTGATTCTTAACTGATGGTATCCCACCCTCAAGTAAATTTTTAAAAATATCTTTGCTCCTCTTACCTAATCAAAGAGGTAATCAATTCAGGGTAGAGGATACTTGTTCTTTATAGTGTACTTGTTTGGCTATTGAAAGTCAATACACAGCCTCAAGGTTCCATCCTTCTTTTTGAAAAAAAGTATTGGTGCTCCCCGAGGTGAAACACTTCGACGTATGTACCCTTTCTTAAAAAATTCCTCCAACTGCATTTGTAATTATTTTAACTCTAGTGTGCTCATTCTGTAAGGTGTTTTTGACATCGGGGCAGCTCTTGGAACTAAATCAATTAATAAATCTATCTCCCTTCTTGGTAGAAATCCTGGTATTTCTTAGAATACATCTTCAAATTCCTGTAGTACCGATAAATCTTCAAGGCTTGGCACCTTTGTATTATCTGGCTCTTCCACATGAGTTGCATACA
The DNA here is from genome assembly GCA_032191745.1 of Picea mariana. NCBI lineage: Eukaryota > Viridiplantae > Streptophyta > Pinopsida > Pinales > Pinaceae > Picea > Picea mariana. The sequence continues at coordinate 48,794 of JASDQU010205114.1, forward strand.
ATTGACATCCTTTCTTAAAACATCTTTTTAGTTGTAAGGATAAAATCTCTCTTATAGAGATGGGTCTTGGAACTCCTTTCACATTGCTTTGTTTTCCATTTCCATCAAGACATGTAAATGTCTTGTTATGACAATATAGCATAGCATGATGCTTGTCCAACCAATCCATTCCAATCAGAATATCATCAGACCCCAATGGTATGCTATTTAGATCAATACTAGCATTCACGCCATTAATACTTATGGAACAACTTCTGACCATGTCATGGATTCTTCTTTTTGTTCCAGTGGATAACTGAACCAAACTTGCTTTTCCAAGTTTTCTTTTCTCCAAATGTAATCTATCCACTATCTTAAGATCAATGTAGCAATGAATTTCTCTTGAATCAATCAAAATAGCAACAGGATGATTTATGATCTTACCTTCCACCTCGATCATATTGGACTAGAACTCTTCTTGTCGATCATTTAAAGATGCATAGATTCTTCCCATATCTTCAAATGTTGTAGCCTCTTGGATGTTGTACACAGTATTCACTCTGTCCTTTCTATGTGGGAAATCCTTGTACAAGTGATCTTCCTTGCATCCCCAACATTGGATTTGGTGGTCTTCCCCTTTTTCCCGAGGAATCTTCCTTCTTAAAATATTCCTTAGCATACTGATCTTGATAATTTCTATTAGGATCATTCCTATTGAAGGAAGGCTTGAAACCTTTCCTCCTTTGATTGGACTTTGCATTTTTCTTGTCCTTTCATAATTTTTGTAGATTTTATCTTCCTCGCCTTTGCTCATATAGGTATTTAACCTTCCTGATGGCCTCATTCAAGGTCTTAGGATAATCATACTTGATCTTTTCCTTATAAAAAGATGGCATTCCACTTAGAAATATTTGTATTTTCACTTTCTCATCACCAATGAACCTGACATACTTCAACAATGCCCAGAACTTCTTCTCGTACTCTGCCATAGTCATACTTCCCAATCTAAGTTCAAATAACTCCTACATTTTCTTGTCAAGGAAATGATCTGAGAGGTACTCCTTCTGGAAGTAATTCTTGAACTATTTCCAAGTGATCCTACTTTCATTAATGTGCTCCACTTGCTTTAGTTGGCCCCACCACATTGCAGCTTTCCCATGTAAATGGTAGGTGGAAGTCTTGGCTTCCAGGTTTGATGACTAGTTATGCAACTGAAAATATCTCCTGAGCCCAAGAAACCATGCTTTCACATCATATTCCATTTCTCTTTCACTCTCAAAGGAAGGTGGCTTGATCTTCCTCATATCTCCTTGCAAACTATCTACCTCTTGTTTCCTTCTTTAGTGTCTGACAGGAGACACCTATGGACTACTTACGGGATCATCTGTGCCATAAAAATTTCTTTCTAAGTAAGGAGGTGAGTGGTGTCCATGATCTCTACTAGCACTTCTGGAATAACCAGCTCTTCCACGATCATCCCTTATTTCATGGCACCTTCCTTCTTCCTCTTGTCTCGAGTTTGATCCCTTCTTCGTTTGTCTTTGAAACTAATTTAAGCTCTACAATAATCGATCATTTATCTGAATTTTCTCTCTCATCAGTCTGTCATTGTCTTCTTTGTAGCTTTGTACTTCCATCTTTAGGCTTCTTACCGTCTCTATTAACATTTCATGTTCTCCTTTTCCCTTGCATCCATTGGACTCTATCTCTACATTACCAACTCTGGTATTCTAGCCTTCAGCCTCCTTATCATGACTGGAGGCTCCCTCACCTTCTTCCATTTCATCAATACGCATGCTAACATGATGTGTTTAGACCCATTCCTTCTACAAAATGTACAAGCGACCATTTTGTTAGAATTATGCTTATGATAAATAAAATTGCCAAACCAATCTATAGGTCTCTTTCTTTTTTTTGTTCATGGATATCATATCCCCATTATCTGAAAATAATAGTGTCTTGTTATCCTTAGCTGACACAGAATATCATCCTGCGTAGGACCTTCCTTCAAACCACCTTCTGATCTAAAAATGAAGAAGACTTGTATTCTTGAAAATATTTTCAAGTTAAATTTTATGTGTTAAAATGCAAATGGATCAACTTTGCAACACAAATTTAATAGGATTTACTCATTCAAGATGCATAATAACAACAGTAAAATCAGTGAACAGAAAACACATAACACAACAAATGATAAAGGAGTTCACCCCTCTCTTGGTTTACATCTCCTAGTCCATCTTCCAATGGATCATTTGTATTATTTGCTCAAAGTGCTCAAAAATGTACTTTACAATGTTCAAAATGCCAAATAGACTGCTCCAATGGCTTTAGAATGTCCAAAAACCCCTAGCTGGGATTTTTCGGCACCTCGTTTGGCCAAAAATTGAAGACGATAGGCTTCTTAGAAGTCCCCCCTTCAAGCTTGTTGTCTCTGCATCTACAAAATTCACCCTTGTTGGCTCAACCTAGCCCACACGCATATTTAAGCGTAAAAACTTGGCATCGGGCACAACCGCGTGAACCATGAAAACTGCATACATTTGCATAAAACTTTCTTTCTACGTAAGGAGGTGAGTGGTGTCCATGATCTCTACTAGCACTTCTGGAATAACCAGCTCTTCCATGATCATCCCTTATTTCATGGCACCTTCCTTCTTCCTCTTGTCTCGAGTTTGATCCCTTCTTCGTTTGTCTCTACAACTAATTTAAGCTCTACAACAATTGATCATTTATCTGACTTTTCTCTCTCATCAATCCCTCGTTGTCTTCTTTGTAGCTTTATACTTCCATCTTTAGGCTTCTTACCGTCTCTATTAATGTTTCATGTTCTCCTTTTCCCTTACATCCATTGGACTCTATCTCTACATTACCAACTCTAGTATTCTGGCCTTCAGCCTCCTTATCATGAATGGAGGCTCCCTCACCTTCTTCCATTTCATCAATACACATGCTAAGATGATGTGTTTAGACCCATTCAATCTACAAAATGTACAAGCGACCACTTTGTTAGAATTATGCTTATGATAAATAAAATTGCCAAACCAATCTATAGGTCTCTTTCTTTTATTTGTTCATGGATATCATATCCCCATTCTCTGAAAATAATAGTGTCTTGTTATCCTTAGCCAACACAGAATATCATCCTGCGTAGGAGCTTCCTTCAAACCACCTTCTGATCGAAAAATGAAGAAGACTTGTATTCTTGAAAATATTTGCAAGTTAAATTTTATGTGTTAAAATGCAAATGGATCAAGTTTGCAACACAAATTTAATAGGATTTACTCATTCAAGATGCATAATAACAATAGTAAAATCAGTGAACAGAAAACACATAACACAA
>JASDQU010205115.1:483-28831 GCA_032191745.1 Picea mariana
ATATTTTTCTTGCTGGGATTGGGGAATTTTTGGATAGTTTTTTTGGAAGTGCCCATACTCGTTGCAGTGTCGGCATTTAAAGGGAATTTGTTCATAGTCTAGCTTCTGGAAGTGTTGCTAGTCACCTACAGTCAATTTTATTGATTCTGGTAGACCAGCTTCTAAATCAACTTCAACACAAATACTGCCACATGAGTATTGGTCTTTGGGATTAGCTTTGTCGATGTACTTACCTAGTCCATTACCAATGGCCTGCATCGAGGAGGTAGACCAACAGTGGATCGGCAGGTTAGGAAGCATGACCCACACCGGGATCGCCTTAGGGACATCCAACGCAAGATCAAAGTCGGGAGTCCAGCGATTTAGGTAAATCCCTTAGGGTCCCATGAAGTACAACCCATTTCTGAAGATCATATTGTGATCGTCTCTGGAGATGAATTCAAACAGGAAAAACCCTCGACCGACCGCATAGCAGGTGACGTTGTTGGTGATCAGGGGGCGCTAGTTCTTCTGGATCCAGTTTTCGATGGTGCGAGGCGAGGGCCAGAGCCCCATGAATTGTCCCACCAAGTCTCGATCTGCCAACGACACCACTATCTGCATAGGTTGGTCTGAAGGGAGGGCGATTGATGGAATTTCATCGAGCCTTTTGACAAACTTGGGGGGCGGATCAGAGGCAGGTTTTTTGCCTTCGGCTATGAGGAAACGTTTGAAGGTAGTTGCATCAGGGAGAGGTGGCGGATAGCCGTCCCTTTCAGATCTCACGGGGCAAGATCAGACCTAGCTCTCGCTATCTGAATGAGCCATGCAAGATTTTGTGATGTTAATAACTAATATATACAAATTTAATTGATGGTGTCCTCTTTCAATATGGACTATAACATCAACTTTTATCTCTAGATTTAAATTTATCGTTGTATGGTTTCAAAAATGTTGTRTTAAATTCGAGTTGAACCTATCTTCTATTTTTTCATCAAAATTTGTAGATTTCTGAGTTTTTTACATCACAAATTATTTTAATGAATATTTAACTACTAAAATCAACACCAAGAAGGTCTTGAACATACTTCTCCTATGTTCTCTCACAACTTTTATCATTATCTTTCCCATTTTCATGTATATAAGTATCAAAACCTATATTTGAATTTTCCTATATATTTTTAGCTTTCATTTTCACTACATTGTTTTCATTGAGCATTTACTTTTGTAATTCAAATTATCATAACTTTCATTTTATTTTCAAAGATAGTTTTCATAATCGATAATTACATTGTTTTCCTTGAGCATTTACTTTTTGTAATTCAAATTTTCATAACTTTCATTTTATTTTCAAACCTTAATTTTTTTTTAGAAAACTTACTTACTTTAATTAGCATATTTCATTTAATTTTAAAATGTTATATTAAATTCGAGTTGAAACATTCTTCTATTTTTTTTCATGAAAATTTGTAGATTTTTTAGTTTTTTACCTTGCAATTTTTTTTTTATGTATATTTAACTACTAAAATCAACATCAAAAAGGGTCATGGACATGCCTCTCCTATGTTCTCTCACAACTTTTATCGTTATCTTTCCCATTTTCATGTATATATGTATGAACACCCATATTTGAATTTTCCAATATATTTTTAGCTTTCATTATTAATAAGTACATTGTTTTCATTGAGCATTTACTTTTTGTAATTCAAATTATTATAACTTTCATTTTTTTTTATAGATAGTTTTTATTGAAATTTTCAAAGATAACTTTCATTTTCAATAAGTACATTGTTTTCATTGAACATTTCCTTTTTGTAATTCAAATTATCATAATTTTCATTTTATTTTCAAACCTTAAATCTTTGAGAAAACTTGCTTACTTTAATTAGCGTATTTCTTTTGATTATTTTGAATATAATAAAATCAACATAAATAAATAAATAAAAATTATGAAAATTTTTAATTATTATATTTTTTTTAATCTATTATAATATTTTTTATTTTTGAAAAAATATTTTGAATATAATAAAACCAACCTAAATAAATAAAAAAATTATGAATTTTTTTAATTATTATATTTTTTTAAAATCAGCAAGTCCCATAGAGTAGGTACCATTGTGTAGATTAGGTAAACAAAGACTCTTCAAATTCCTACTCGAAACTCACAAATGTCGATCCCCGACTTTCCGAAACCATCCCAAATTGTACCAAATTGGGTAGCCACACTTGATTTTGCCAATAATCCATAGCTTCAAAGATAGTCAAGGAAGAGCTTCAAGTTCTTTATTTTCTCAACACACAAGGAAGTTTAAAGTTATAAATGATTAACTCATAAATGCGTAAAATTTATAAATGCTTCCAATACTTCAATGTGATAATTAAATTAAATAAACTATACATTAGGTTATGTTTGTATGTATTGATAGATCAATTAATCATCTCAATTACTTTAATATTTACCTTCTAAGTAATTGGTAACTCTTTTTTTTATATTGTTAAATATTATGGAATGCAATAAAAAAAAATTAGGTAAAGTTTAGGCGTTGGGTTTTTATGTGGCGAAACTAGAACAACATTATCATGTCATATTTAAAAACCCTATAACTAATCATATTTATATTTGAGGTTAAACTAGTACTGAATTTCCACTTGTTGGACTAAGAAGCAAATGCACAGGGTTTCTGTAGCAATTTCATAGTCCAAAACTAAATATCTTAGACTAAATATCTTAGTTATTGAATCCACTTTGAATGTATTTTGTAAACTTAATTTTTTAATTGAAGAACATTTGACTTCAATCTAAAATGTTTTCAGTGTCCTTTTCATATGGACTGAACATTGAAGTTGGAATTATTAGCACTAGTAGTTTAAATAGTTGTCTTAAGCTTGAGAGACTATTATGGTTGATTGTAACCTCTCTTTGGAGAAAGACAAAAATATTTCTTGAGTTATGTGGAGGTTCAAGAGCTACTACCCACTCGAATAAATAAATAAAAATTGAAGTTTAATTCTTCATAAAGTATTCGGACAATGCCTATTCTTGAAGAAGCGTTTTAGAGTTATGTATTTCAAAATTTATAGGTACAGGATTGAACGAATAAATTTAGATTTAAATTGTTGTAGTATTTTATTAGATGGATATTACAGTAGTGGCCCATATACTTATATTTCCTGCATAACCACACTAGCTCACTGGTGAGAACCAAATAAAAGCTTAGACTATGTATAATGTTTTAAAACTCTATTAAATGCTACATTAAGATGTATATAGACTAATTTAATAACATAAAATAAATTTAAAAAAAAAACAACTTAAAATAACATTAAATAAAAACTTCACCATGATGCACAAATCTCGTTGTTCAACGTTTAACACTTAGCAACATAGAACCATTGCTCTGCATGCAAAACACCTAGCAAATTTTAGGAAAATACTAGTCTCGCTCTCTACCTCCCAGATGGCATCTTTGTTTTGGAATCAAAGTCGTTTTGGAATCAGAGCCATTGGTCGTCGTCCCACAGGTACCTCCACCAACTAGGAAGGAGTGATCGTGTTTCGTCTCAATAAAGCTTACTAGGTAGGTGATGCTAGATAGAAATGATACTAAATTCATTGTCTTTCCATGTTTTGTTCATGGGACTGTGTTATCTGCACACCGTGTAGAAACAAACATATAAATAGAATAGATAATTCATTGTAGACTTTGCTAAGCTACATAGTGAGATTGCAGGTGAGGAGATGAGAATGCAAGAAGGGAAATTAATTCAATTTATGTGTGGGGATATTTCTCACTAAGGTTCATGATAAAACCTTGTGGTTGAATGAGCCGATTCAGATCGATGTTGAGGTTATTCACAGAATAACAAGTATTCCCATCAAGGGAGAACCTATTAAATTTGTTGCTAGAGAAAATAATAGCTAGATCAATAAACTCACAGGTAAGACCCTTACTGAAGGAAGGAACTCCAAGGGCTTAAAGATTACTTGTAGTAGGAGAAAGATTCATCAGTGGACTACTACAATCATATCAGTTTGCTTGAATCATGCTGGGAGAACCTTCGATGTCATGTTATCTACCCTGGCAATTATATTCAACATTGCGGAAAAAGGTACTATATATAATTGGTCGGGTTATCTAGCTTCCTTTATGAACGCATCTATAGTAGATTGCCAAAATAAAAGCATGTCTTTTCACTTTGCATCTTTGTTAATTATGATTGTTGTGGAGAAGATAACCCATGTTGAACTTCTTGTCGTCGAGATTGGCAAAAACCTTGCTGCCTGGGAATATGCCTCTTTTACCATTCAATGGCAGGAAAAGTGGAAGATAGATACTTAGCCCATGTTTCTCAAGTGAATAGATGAAGTTAAGAGGGTATGTCAGCAACTTAGGGTTTCTCAGTCCTTAAGAGATAATATGGGGAGTAGAGTGAAAATTTGCTTATTTCCAAACAACACTAAGCTGATTGTTGAAGGAGCTACTTCAGCCCCAAGAGATTTAGGATTTATTATCGGACAGTGAAGGACTGGCCGAAATGAATCGACAACTCTTACAAAATACTGAGATTTTGGCAGTAACTGTGAGTCTGGTTAAGTTTACGGAACTTTCAGAATCGGAGAAAGACATCATGGTCAAAGTAAAAGAAGAGGCTAATCTGGAATATGTAGTTAATTCTCTAAAATCTAAGAGAGAAACGTTTTGATCTAGATTGGAACTCGCTCACAGACCCAGGAAAAGAAGTCCAAGAAGAAAAGAAAAAATAATGACTTCTTGGATGAGTACATGATGATATACCTGCAAGGACAAACAATTGTGCAAAATTGTGGAGTCCATGCTTCCAGTGATGCTTCAACCAGGTAAATCCAAAATCCAAAATTGTTGTGCAAAATTCATATACAAAGTAATGTCTTTCAACATATTTGCAGAAGGTCGAAACCAAATTTTCTTATGTTATAATGCAGTTGGTCTACTATTGCTTCGCACCTGCCAGGAAGAATGGACAATGAGATCAAGAATGTGTGGCACACCCATTTGAAGAAGCGTCTTGTGTGTATGAAAGCCAAGTCAGTTGCAGTCAATGCATAGCCAACACCTTTTCTTCTGAGATTCATGAACAACAAAAATGGCATATCATGGTTCGAGCCCTCTAAGTTCGCAAATACTTTTTAATTCGAATGCAAGAGCACCATCAGAATGGGAGATCTATGATCCGACTTATGTTTTTCTAGAATTCTCAGAAAATGTAATCTCATCTTCCTCCAACATGTGCACTAGTACTATAGATTATTAGAGTACCAACACTAATTCAATGAGTTTTAGCATCTTCAATGTAGCCTAATCATAGGCTAGGAGACAGTGAGGAGGTGGCTAGGCGATGAGGTGGTGAAGAGTTAATGGTGAGGTGCTAGCATCGACTGCATAGCATCGACTAAAGTGAAGTGCAATGAGGAGGAGTTGGCATCCACTGCAGTGAGGAGATGGTGGTGAGGCACTGGCATCAACTGCAGTGAGTAGAGACGACATCAATTGCAGTGAGCTTTATAAATATCATCAATACTTGGATGTTTTAAGATTTTTTTTAATTTTATATTTAAAAATTAATTTTTCTCTCTAAAAAATAGCCAAAAAAAATTCGTGTACACCAGGGGCAATTAAGTCCCATCGTATGCTATTAACCAATAAAAAATTATATTCATGAAAATGGAAAAATTAAAAATATAATTTAATTATTTAAATAAAAGATGTTGCAAAAGTCTTGTGAATTGATAAGAGGTTAGAGTGCATAATATCATGGTGTGCCTCCAAAAATCACCAACTAATGTAGTAGAACGGACTAGCTAATAGGCAGTCAACTATCATTGACCGTGAGGCCAAAGCTAGAGTCCCTGGGTAGAGGGAGGGACTAATAAAGGAGATGTTGGGAAGACCTGAAACAATTGATGTGATTAAAAAAAAAAATTCACATAAAACACAAAAGGTTTAAAAAGTAATAATTTAAGTATTTAGATGTTTTGTTAATTTATTTTAATAAGTTTAATATATGTAAAATATTAAGAATTAAGAATTTTAAGGAAATTTAACCATCTTAGTATAAACAAATAGAAGTTCAATTCATATAAAAGACTCAAAATCCAAAATTATAAAATAAAAAAGAATTATATACAGCTTGAGTGGGCCTAATGGTTAAGAACATGTGTTTCCTCTTAAGAGGTCACAAGTTCAAATCCAGAGGGGGGTAGGGTATGTATACCTCCATAGACTTTACCAGTCAAATCGTTGGGCGGAGGGGGGTCCCTTGTCCCACAAACAAGGGGGTCTCATACACCAATTTGGTGTGGCTTGGTCATGACCTTAAAAATAGATTATTATTATTATTATTATATAAATATCAATGGCTAAAAACCATTAAAAACAAATAGAAAACCATTCATCAAATACTACCATAGTTAAGATGTCATCTAATTTCAATCTCAAAATTATGTAATGTTTATTTCCATATAAGCTTAGATCTTTCCATTTACACTTCAACTTTAATGACTTTTTTTATGGAGGACTTTTGGAAATAATCCTATGGGCTAATATTGGGCTTGAGTTGTAAATTTTTGTGTTAAATTGTGATTTTCAAATATGGCTTTTTATGGTCTCTAGTTGGTTGGTTAGAGGGTGATGTTGACCTCAGGCATTGGGTGTGGTAACTAGCTGAGCTCATAGTGCATTGACTGGTGTTCAATCCTTCAACTAAGTAGTGAATGTTATTTAATGCTCCTAGTGAAAAGAATTCAATGCTCTTGTGCACATGTTCTTTCCTCCCTTTGTTCTTCACGCAATTGAGGTGCATTGGATTGTGGTATGAACTAGGGTTACATATTCATGGTCAATGGAGGAAATCATTGTTATTGTCTGTGTTTGAGTGTTGGGTTGTTGATTATATTCTAATGTTTAGCGAAGACTCTTGATTTAGAGGTAATCATCTCAATTAGACTCCTTCTTGGCATTTTGCTTGGTATTTTGTGTCGCTTTCGAACTTAGTTCATTGTCTCTACTTCTGGGTGTGTTTCTGGAGCTCGATCTGGAGCTTCTTGTTGGCTTTGCTTCCATGCCCATATTCATATTTCTCTAAAAGTTATCATCTTAGGAACTTCATGGGGGTTTTTTATTTATGCTTGTGTTGCATGTTCTAGGTGTGGTTATGCTTCTTTTAATTGTATCTCCCTTGGCAACTAGTTTTGAGAAATGTTGGTAGATTGAAACCAGTTTCTCCTACAAGCCTTTAAGTTGGTACTGAGTGCAATTGTGTTCTCCCTAGCTTCTTTTGGTGCTTTATTGAGATGCACCTAGTTTCAGGTGCTTGGCTTGGGCACACCATTTAAGATCAAAGTTGTTAAGGTAAGTATCACTCCTAAATTTTTGCTAGCTCATAATTCTAAAGGAGTCTGATAGTTTTGTTTTTTTCTCCATTCTCATTTGGCTCAAAAGATTTCTTCACCTATTGTTTAGGTTAGTTCCAACTTGGCCTTGGTTATATTATATATGGATAGTATTCTTCTCTTTGCATGTAGGGATTATGGCTATATTTGATTATTTCGAGCCTTAAATATGCCCCTCCCTTGCATGTATTCAATTTTCTTACACTGCATTGTCTACCCTACCGACTAGTCAATTCTAGTAGGCTATCCCTTCATGTCTTTCTCATAATTTTGGGTGTTTATTAGGTCATCACAAGTTTTTCATGGCTTGCAACCTTAGGCTCTGCAAGATTGAGTTTAATTTCTCCCTCTAAAAGTGCTCAGCTCGAGAGTTCCACGGGAGTTTCTGTTTTTTGTGTGTTGTGTGTTCTAGTTGTGGATCTACTTTTTTTAATAGTCTCTCCCTTGGCAAATAGTTTTAAGAAATGCTTGTAGCTTGAAACTCATTTCTCCTTTAAGCCTTTGAGTTGGTACTAAGTGCGATTGTGTTCTCCCCAATTTCTTCTAGTGGATTGTTAAGTTGTGCATAGCTTCAGGAGCTTAACTTGGGCACAACAATTAAGATCAAAGTTGTTAAGGTAAGCCCAACTCTGCCATTTTTTCCATATCATAATTATGAACGAGTCCAATAATGTTGTTTTTTTCTACATATCTTGTTCACCTCACAAGCTTCCTTCAACTTTTGTTTGGGCCATTTCCAACTTGTCCCTAGTTATTTTTAATATGTGTAATTGTCTTCTCTTTTCATGCAAGGATTTTAGTTGTATTTGATAGTCTCAAGCCTTAAATCTACCCCTCCCATGCATTTATTCAAATTTCTTAATTTTCCTTGTCTACCCTCTCAACTAACGAGCTCAAATAGGTTCTCCCTTCATTTGTTTATTATCATTTCAAGTTTCTATTAGGTTCTTACACGTTGTTAATGGCTTGCAACCTCATGCTTTGCAAGCTCAAGGTCAATTTCTTCCTCTTGCACTTATTATGGCTTTCCTTGTATTATTATTTTTGCAATGCTCCCACCAATGGTTTGTTTGCTTCATACTATTCTTCTCACAGACTGACTATTGTATTCTTTATCATGAAGATGGATCATTTTCTTGTGCTACAAGGGTTTGAGGTGTTGAGATACAGTTTTGATAAAGCGGATAGATAAAGCTTCAAACATTATTTCTCTTTTATTCGTAATTAGTAGTAGTTATTATTCTTTTGTTATGTTTGATTGAGATTATAATTTGACTTCTCAAGCATCGTTATCCTTCCATTACATGTCTTTGCGCAAACATAAAGAAAATAATTTGAATTATCAGTTTGAATTCAAGAAGATAGGTGAAGCTTAAAACTTTACTTCTTTAGTATGCATAATTGGAAACTATTATAATTATTTTGGTATGTTTGATTGAGATTATTTGACTTATGGAGCATCGTTATCCTTCTATTGCATGTCTTTGTACACACAAAAAGAAAATAAGTTGAATTAACAATTTCAATTCAAGAGATGTTTTACCTCTTTTATTTTTATTCTCCTTGTTCTCATTCTTGTATATTTTTGTTTTGTAAATTTCATTTTTTTGGTTGTAATTACAACATCAAATCATTGGATTCTCTAGTTTTGGATACGTTTGGGGCTCCTCCTAGAGCTGGACTGTGATGTCTCCGCATGTTGCCTTATACCTAAGGTGCAACGATGTCAAAAGCTAAGAAAAGGTCAAGTTTCACAAATATTCTAGAAGGGGATCTTCTAGAAGGTGAGGTGGCCTCCGAATGGTTTGGATCTTACTCGCTTCTCTGATTTGGCGGGATCATCCTAATCTCCTCACCCATCTCTCTTTCATACTATATAAAGATGGATCTCTCATGGAAAAGGGTAAGGTAATAGGCTAAGGATTGGATGGAGAATTCTACTTCAGATCATGCTTGAGAGCCTCATTTTTGTTCATCAAATCATCGTGGATCTTCTTTATTCAAGGTTGGAGCAAGTGTGTGTGTTGCAGTAAGTGTGTGTTGGAGCAAAGTTCCATTGAAAGGGGACCTTGCGACATCAAGGCTTTGGTTTTAATCTCCACTTTCATTTTAATATGATACAACAATATGTTTCTTTCCCATAAAACTAGCCTATTTTTATTGTATGATTCCTTGATCACATACATAGGTTCTTGTTGAGTATATTATAGTGCTTTCAATTTGGCTAGCTTATGTTCCCTTGCAGGTTCAATTTCATTGGAGCATTGGAGCGGAGCTAGGATGGAAATGGAAAGAGGAAATGACATTTAAAAGGTATGTTGTCTATCTCTTGTTAATTAGTAAACTCAATGGTTAGAGCTTAGGGAAAGTCTTATATTCTGTTTTGTTTTGTTCTAGTTCCAGGTGGATCTAGGGAGATTTGTTTATGTCCGCATTTACCGATTAATCCAATAACAGTGACCCTAGGGGAAATGAGATGGAAGATGAAGATGATGTACTCCTATAGGTCAATGATGGAAGGTAAAAAGGGCTTGAAAAGGGTCTCGTATATGATAGAAGATGTGCCACACTATAGAGGACCTGCCAAGAAGTGATTGTACCTGCCCGAGACACAAAGAAAACAAAGATATAAGCCCAATAATGTGTTGGACAAGAAATTTAAGTTTTTTGTCCCTAATTGCAGCAATAAACAATGATATATATTAGCAACAAAATATAATAAGAGCTGCAAACAAAGTTGCTAAAAGTCTAGTTAAAGATGCAAGAGACAAGCTACCAATGACTAGTTTAACTCAAGTATTGATGCATGAAACTTTAGCAACAAGATAAGGTTGTCGGAAACTTGTATTGCAAAGATACAATTGCAACCTTATGGATGTAGCAAAAAAATTGTTACAACAAAGAAATCAACAACCAAAACTTGCCAACAATCCACCCAAAAAGTGTGTTGAGACTAGTAGAGGATAGGGGCAAACTTTTAGCAACTTGTGATGGTTAGTTTGTGAGTTATTAAGAGATTTGTATTAGGGTGTCTGCAGCCCTCATGGTTGTAGATTAAATGTTGTAAAATCTTTGAAAAGGCCAAGAGAACTAAGACTCCCTAGAGGGTTTAGCAACCTCAAGGCATCCACAAAAGAATCCAACTTAAACAAGACTGATATCTCACTAAAACACGTTTACCAATGCAAACAATTTTATTTCTCCAATGAAAAAAAGACATATTAGTGCTTTTATAATAGGGTGAATGCAGTCTTTAAGACACAATTTACATCAACAATATCCCTAGGGGTGTAAATCCTCTTACTCTCTAGGGTATGCCAATCAAACTAGGGTAAATCTAGGAGGGTATACACTCGTGTATTTCTCCTAGCAACCATTGTCCAAGAATGACCTATAGACTTGGTAAATGAGATGAAGCTTAATGGAGGGTGTATGCAACATACTCCTCCTAAGGTTTCAACCAACAATAACCATGAACAAGCAAAAAATAACTAACAAATGCAGATTTTTCCTTACCAATTCCAAGAAAGAGAGAGATAAAACCCTAGTTCACCAAGCATTTACCATTCAAGAGCAAGTAAAGAAGCTGCCAAGAGGTGTGCACCACTTACACTCATATAATCTCCAAGAGATAAAACCAAAGATCATTTGCACAAGAGAGAGATACCAAAATGCACAAGTAGGGCACAAGTTTCAACCACTAGTCTTCTCACAATGGGAGAGATATTCAAATGAAAGGCAAATGATCTCTATTTATACAAAATGTTCTAAACATAGTTTGTCCATGAAATTTAGGGTAAAACACAATATAAGGGGTCAACGACCCTTATCTTTCCCCTTTACACAAAATAATACTTTTTTAATTCATAATTTGTACATAAAGTAAACCTTAAAGTAAGATGTAACCCTTCTAGGGTGACGTTTTGGCACTTTTGCAAGTCGTTGGAGTAGGAGATGAGTGTGCTAGGCCTCCAAATGCCAAATGTCTTCAAGCCAACTGTCTCCTCTATGATCCAAGACTTTTATCCTTCAAACGTGCCAAGTGTCCTCAACCACCACTAAAACCCTAGCCCTAATGTGATGCCAAGCCCTCAAGGGTAATGTTTTGGCCTCCTTAGACAAGTTGTTTGGGTGGTAAAGGCTAGGTTATGTCCTCCATGATGTCTTATAGGCCTTCAAATGCATGTATTCATCATTCTCCATGTAGGCCCTTGGCATCCAACCTATGGGCTTCAAGCCCCATGGAGGACCAAGATAGACTTGTTCTTTCAAAACTGTCCACCAGCTAGGTCCTACAAAGACAAATGGATACACCCTCCAAGGATCTCAAGTAAAATGAATCATGATGAGTAAAACAAATCAATAAAATATCCATCTAAGCATGTACATCCAAACCACCTCATCAAAATAAACCAATGCTCAAAGACCCTATGCAATTTTCCAAGTTTAGGTATGTGAGCGTTGACAAAACGACATATTGGGTGATTCGTACATCAAGTTTAGGGGTGTTTCCCAAGGGGATGATCCAGGTGGCTATCGGTGGCCACCCACCTTTTTCGACTGGCTCTAAACAGTTTTTTGGCAATTTTGGCAATTTACTATTTTTAGCAGGTTTTAACTTTCGGGGCCATTTTGAGGGCCTAAATGAAGGTTTTTAGAGATAAAGGTTCTCATTTATATCCAAATCCATGATTGAGCCCCCAAAATTAATCTCCTAGACGATACCTTTCCAACGAGCTATCATACGCCTAAAACGGAGATCGTATGCAAAAGTTACGACCTCGGGAAGTTGATGTACTAACTTACCCAAACAAGGCCCACATGACTTTTGGCGCTTCATCTCCTAGGGTTAGGTTTTTGGATGTCTAGGGTTTTTGGCATTCATGTTTATTGTAAAAATGCCTTCAGAGCATCATTGTACTCATCTTCTTGTGAATGCGAGTAGCTGTCACATCTCTTCTCAGAGATAAGCTGCCACCATTCTAGCGAGTCTTTCACTCTGTATTTTTACAGTCTTTGTACATTTCTTTCATTAATAGAAATCATGTATTACTTTATCTCTGTGTTTATGGTTGCATCTCTAATATATTTATGTTATATTATTGAATATATGCGATATCTCTGTGCATTTCTTTATTATATCTCCGATCTCATTTCGTGCTGAAAATAATCCGGATCAGGGGACCTCCTTCTAACTCATGTGGATGAGGTGTCATGGATGGGGGGGGACTTTTGGGCATGGGGTTCATGACATACAAGGGGATGCAGTGTCTCATTTATGGGTGCCTTTGTAGAGGGTGTGTTGCACCTTAGTTTTCAATGCAACCTTTTTCCAAGCCCATTTATTGCCTTTTATTCTTTTAGGATGTTTCTAGGTTGAAGCCAAGGTGGGGCTTCTACCTAAGCATGAAAAATTGTGCCCACCTTAACTCTGCCCTGGTCACATCCTGCTTCCTTAATTTGAAAACATGTGTCGAGCTTCTACCTAATCAATAAAAACAATGCCCACACATGCTCCTCCCTGGTTGGCATTTTGTTAATAGTTATTCTTTTACAAGTCCCATCAGTTTCTTATGAGAGACATTTCATTATCCTCGGGATCCCTGGGTGAGCATCTAGAAGGTTAATGATTGGATTTTATCTTTTGCTAGATACCAGCTTCTGGGCCTTCAGCCCCTCATTCCCATGAAATGAGGGACAACCCCTTCTTAGGTTAATACACCTGAAAATCCCAAAAGGTGAGAAGATGAGAGAATGAAGTGTGGAAAGTGACAAGTATGGTCGGGAGTGGCACAATGACTCGTCAAAAGAACCTCCTAGTAGCAAACCTATTCCTAAGGGTGACCCACTTACTAGGGTGCAATGTCAACCACCAAAGTGAAACAGGGCAAAGAGTATAATATCCAAGCAAACATCACATAACCAAAAGTAGTAATAGATGCAACAAACTCAAATGCCTCAAATATTGAAATGACACTCACCATAATACATGGCTTGTACCTCATGGAGAAATACCCAATGTCTTTCGGAGACCAACTAATGTGGTGGATATCATTGTGATTGTTAAGACCTAAGTCTGCACACCTGCCCCTTCTCTCTCTCTTTTCTGTACCTTCCTAGAAACCTTTCATATTAAGGTTGGTCAAGTTAGTTTCCCATTTGTTCAATGACTTGGTTTTCCTTGGTGTCTTGCTTAACCAATTCTTTGTGCAAAGTTTTTCTGTTTTTCTTTAAGGATAAACACATATCGTTATTTGGTTCGAATTACTTGTCATCTTGTTTTCCATTAATTGAGCTTACAACAGGTTGATCAAGTATGTTGTATGAACAGGGAACAACCATGAGAAAAAACGCAGCATTCAGAGCAATCCATTTTGGGCTTGAAATATAAGCAAACAACATGTTAACTTTCAACGATGAAGATCCGATAGTGAGTTAGGATCAATGACTCACGTGCATTCAGGATTTCTAAGTCGCGAGGAGTTTAAGCAACAAAGGACGAAGAAGCTTAACTTCAAAAATTCGGCGTTCGAGCATCCAATCTTGTCGATCAAACCAATGACGCCAAAGTGTTGAACCGTCGAAGTCCTGAAGTGACGTCAGGCTACCACGTCGCTCTGGGCATACCACTCCGGGAGTTTTTCAACTCAACATAGGCCAAAATCGTCGAAGGACCAAAATTTCGAAGTCTTGAAGTCATTAAATTTGATGGTTAAAGTAATCACAGTCTAATTAGCAGTAAATGTGAGTTAATGACTTCAGGATAAAGTCACTCGAGGAGATTTTCACGCTGCACGTCCAAAAATTCTCGAAGTTCTGAATTGGTGCCATCGCTAAATAGGGTCAGAGGAAGTCTAAAAATGGCAGACTAAGAAAACTTTAGCAGGGGCGCTAAGGTAGCAGGGTCCTTCAAATCGCAAATTTGCAAAACTAATCAACGACTCACATTCATTTCGGGAATAAAATATGCTCGAATGTTAATCTCCTAGAACAATTCTAGATTGAAAATCATGGTATAGCTCAAGAAGGAGCTGTCAACACATCCAGTCATTTCTAGTGGCCTAAAACCGCACGCAAGCATGCCAATGCTCGACACATCACTCACCTTTTTCACTCTAAATCAGTTTCCGTCAAAGGCTTTGTGTGATTCAGCTTATGCATCAGTCTGGTCTACCATCAACATCAGTTTTCAGTTATTTAAGTTGAGACATTTCAAGTTAATGCATAATAAGTGGTCATTTGTGTTTGATATGAATCACGTCCCTTTTAATTAAGTTAAGTTTGAAGTATGCATCACTGCACTCTAGCAATGTCGTTTTTAAGTTAATAAGTTGTTTACAACTGTGAGCACAGAGTGAAGCCTCAGTGCCATATGGACAAGAGCCTTTGCAACTCTGATAAATATGCAATTTTTGTATGTTTTAAGGGTTGAGTTTTTCGAGAAGAATAGAAGCAACAGAAGGGTTGGACCTGCTCAGATGACTATAAAGTTCTCTACCTATTGAATATATGTTGATGACAATTGTGTTCTCTTACTCAAATTTGTATGTGTTTAACCTTGTCTTGAATGCAAATTTTGTGATGTGTGCAATGTACATTTTCTTATTCTTTCAGCCATTGTTTTAGTTCATCTTTTTGTTGATTCTACAACCTGTTATACAACTATTGTTTAGCGAAAGATCTACTATTTGGCAACCTATTGAATGATTTGCATCAAGGTATTTGTCTAAGTCTTAAGATATTATTTTAATGTGTTTATTCTCACATAGCAAGTGATTCATTGCATTGCTTGTTGTTGTTTCCTGTGTTTGGCTTTTCATATTCCCAACTGTCCATTAATATCCATACCATTAGCAAAGGAGAACTTGATTTTATAATGTGTGTGGCTTGTCCAACCAGATTACCATCTTTGAAAACCTATCCTTAATCTTACCAAGAAAACCAACTCATCAAAAAACCAATCATTATAAACTTGAGGTGGCCTAGCTCTGCTCTTTAACAGTCAAGTGCAGACCGTAGGACGAACATCTTCTAGCGTCGTTGTCGGGGAATGGAGTAATGAAATATATTTCCCTGGGAAAACAACATTGAATAGATTTCACCTTTGATGATGAACAAAGATCAGACACAGACAAACTGCCATATTTCACCTGGCGACTCCATTGAGTAGAATTTACGAAAGAAATACTGGCACCCAGAAAAGGACTCAAAAGATCCAAATCTGAACACATCAAAGCCACCAAGGCTCATCCTAAACCTAAGAAGAACATAGTAGTCTCTAAGCCATAAAGGCAACTAATAAAATCCACCGTAGCTCAGATATATACCTCCCCCCTCATGGGTAAATCTGCGCCCAAAGAGTCTACTTCTCTTCATCATCGCAAGGAGCTAGAATTTGCTAGCTCTGATAATCACAATTCCAAGGAACCTCAGACATATTCAACTCCTGACTCTACTTCATCATCTAGTCCAACATCCACCCCTGTAGCTCCCATAAATCTTCATATTCCTATTGCCCAAGCAATGGTTGCTGACAGGATGAATGCCATAATTTCTTCCAAATGTGCACCCCTAGTTCTTCCTGTAGGCTTACATGCACTCCCAGCCACAGATTACATGAAATATTTATCAAGAAATGATGGGGAAGGTGATGTCATAGCTGAGGAACGTCTCGTAGCCTTCTACAGCTTTGCAGACAACTTTAACATTGACTATGCAGATGTGTGGATGAGGTTGTTTGTGTAGATTCTGGATGGGGAAGTAATGAAATAGTTTTGGGGTCTTCCTCTGGCCTCCATCACAGATATTGATGCGTTAGATGAAGCTTTCATAAAGCAATGGGGAAGCAGGAAGCAGCCATTGAGGTTGAATCCAATATCCTAGCATCAGATAGGTTAAATACTAGATCTGATAAATACAAGAAGAAACATAGAGAAGATTCCCCTACCTCCTCTAACCCAGCCACGTCTGATCCCAAACTTGATGAAATGACCAAAATTTTGAAGGATATGACATTTGAAATAGCTAAGATAAAATGGGAGTATAAACAGCCAAACATATATTTTCAAGGGGTTGGAAATAGAAATCCAAACCAGTTTAGAAGGTCTAATGATGCCCCTCGGATAATGCAGAGAGAAAGGAGGAATGTTGATGATCAAAGGGTAGTGCTTCCTTTCCAAGATAATTAGATTGAGGAGATAGATATAGACAATGATGTTGTAGATGATATCGTTGTTGTACGTTTCAATGAAATAGATTTTTATACCAGTCACTTAACGCAGCAAGAATATGAGGTAACACAACTATCAAATATGTTTGATAATCAGATAGGGGAAGAGGGAGTTATTCAAGGCCAACCCCAGAAAAAATATGATTTGAGGCCTAGAGCGGGGGCTCCCAAAACCTCTACCTCTGATCTAAACAAACAGGTTGAAGTTCCTCCCAAGCCAAATCCAAGTAAACGTATGTCATCTAAAGCTCATCAACTTCACCCATCTAAACCTGTAGTCCCTGAAATAAAGGAAGTTGATATGCCAACAACTTCTTTCAGCCTAGAGCATGAGTTGAGCAAGATCAAGATCCATGTGCCTTTGACAGAATTGATGAAGAATGAACCTTTCAAAAAATCCATCATGAAAGTTTTGCGGCCAACTACTTCGATTGTATCTTCTGATGTAATTAGTCTATGGGATGAGAACCCAACCATTACTGTAGGTCCACACATTGAGGATGGCTGTGATGCTTCTCCACCATTCTGTATATCTTTAAATGTACATGATAAGATCCTGCATAACTGTCTTATGGATTCAGGAGCCTCGCACAACGTTATGCCCAAGGTTTTTATGGAAGAACTAGGTCTGGAGATCACCAAACCCTACCAAGACCTGTACTCCTTTGATTCTAAGAAAGTGAAATGTCTGGGACTAATAAAAGATATGGTGGTTTCTTTGGCACAATTACTAATGAAGAGTGTAGTAATGGACATTGTTTTGGCTAACATTCCCCTAAAGTTTGGTATGCTCTTATCGAGAACTTGGGCTAAGAAGGTTGGAGGATCATTACAAATGGACCTCACTTACGCCACCATCCATGTGTTCGGAGGGGAACATAGGAGTCTATACAAAGAGGTAAGATTAACCTATATCGTGAGTGACAATCATAACCCAAGAAATCGCCCAATTTATGTTGTTTAGGGTGAGAACAACTCATATGTTTTTCATTTAAATGATGACGAACCCGAAATATCAGTCAGCCAACACAAAGATAAACCACTGACAGATCAACAAAGCAAAGTATGGAAGATGTATTTCGATGGCTCTTCATCGAAGGAAGGATCTGGGGCAAGTATACTCCTCATCTCCTCTTCACAAGAGGTAATAACACTCTCTTATAAGCTATAGTTTGAAACTACTAATAATATAGCTGAATATGAAGTTCTGGTGATGGGATTGAGGGCTGCCAAAGACATGGCCATTGATTGTTTAGCAGTTTTTGGTGATTTTGAGTTAATCGTCAATCAAGTTAAGAACATCTATCAAGTTAGAAAATAGAGGCTCAAGCAATACATAAACAAGGTATGGGACCTGATCGACAATTTCTTTCTAGCATTTAACATATCCTTCATTCCCAGAGAGAAGAATCAAAAGGCAGATTCTATGGCCTTAGCTGCCCGCACTTTTAGACCTCCCATTGGTCCAAATATTAAATATCAGGTGGAAATCAGACATAGAATAGCCATACTAGACAACATAAAGCACTAGCAAGTCTTTGGTGATGATATAGAGCTGCAGAGATTTCTACACGCCATTGATGAATTCTCCAATATCTCAATCGACCAAGAAAGCCAAGAAGGTGAAAATAATGAATTAGAAAATTAGCAAACATCTCATCTGCTAAAGACAATAGTTGGCCACGATATTGTGACGTTGAAAACCAATCACATTCCAAGAGGACTAGTGCCACCGGAAAGGTTGTTTGATAGTAATGATGTTTCCAAAGAAGTTGCCATGAAGAATAAAGAAGAAGAGATAATAGATTTCAATATTGGGACCACTGAGAATCCCAAGATCATCAAGTTGTCCAAAGCATTATCTAGGAAACAAAAGGACATGTATGTTAGTCTCATCAAAAAGTTTGTTGATACTTTTGCATGGTCGTATGAGGATTTAAAGACATTTGACACTGACATCATCCAGCACAAGATCCCTCTGAAGGTTGGCTCCAAGCCATTCAGACAGAAGATTCGACAATTTAATCCCATGTTGATGTCCATAATCGAGAAAGAATTGAAACGGATGATGGATGCAAGTATTATTGTACCACTGAGGTACTCAAACTAGGTGGCCAACTTGGTACCTGTGAGGAAGAAAAACGAGGAGATACACTTGTGTGTTGATTTCTGAAATCTCGACAAGTGTTCTCTAAAGGACAATTACCCTCTCCCCAAGATGGATCATGTTTTACAGAGGCTGGTAGGTGCCCAGAAGATTTCCTTGTTATATGGATACTCGGGTTATAACCAGATAGCGGTGTGTGAAGAGGACAAAGAAAAAACAACATTCACCACCCCATGGGGAACATTCATGTAAGAAAAGATGACTTTTGGGTTGATGAACGTAGGGGCCACTTCTCAGAGGGCCATGGACATAACTTTCGTGGGGGAAAAAGACAAATTTATGGTTATATATTTGGATGACATCACCATTTTCTCCAAGTTTGATGATGAACATTTGCAGCATCTGGAGCAGGTTTTCTGGAAATGCAGGAGATACATAATATCTCTGAATCCTAGGAAGTCCCACTTTTTGATGCCAGAAGGGAAGCTCCTGGGCCACATCATATCAGCAGGAGGTATAAAAATTGATCTGAAACGAGATTATGCCATTCAAGAGATCGAAATCCCCCAGAAATAAAAAGGCTATTTAGTCTTTCATTGGCAAGATAAATTTCCTAAGGCACTTTGTGCCAAATTTCGTCGAAATCTTGAAGCCTATCACTAACATGTTGAAGAAATATGTTGTGATAAATTGGTCACTAGAGGCAAAGTCAACATTCCAGAGGATCAAGCAGGCTTTAGTTGAAGCCCCCGTATTAGCCAGCGTTGACTATGCAGAAGATTTCTTCATCTTCTCTTTCGCTTCCGAGGAGACCATTGTTGTTGTACTACTACAGAAAAATGGAGAAGGGCATGAATAGCCCATAGTAGTAAATGCGAGTTAATGACTCTGGGAGAAAGTCACTCTGGGAGATTTTCTTGCTGCACATCCAAAAATTCCCGAAGTTCCGAATTGGCACCATCGCTAAATAGGGTTAGAGGAAGTCTAAAACTGGCAGACTAAGAAAACTTTAGCAGGGGCCCTATGATAGCAAGGTCCTTCAAATCACAGATTTGCAAAACTAATCGGCAACTCAGATTCATTTCGGGAATAAAAGACGCCCGAATGTTAATCTTCTAGAACAGTTCCGAGATTGAAAATCATGGTATAGCTCAAGAAGGAACCATCAACACTTCCAGTCATTTCCAGTGGCCTCAAACCGCACGCAGGCATGCAAATGCTTGACACATCACTCACCTCTGTCACTCTGAATCAATTTATGTGAAAGGCTCAGTGCAATTCAGCTTATGCATCAGTCTGGTCTACCATCAGCAACAATTTTCAGTTATTTAAGTTGAGACATTTCAAGTTAATGCATAATAAGTGGTCATTTGTGTTTGATATGAATCATGTCCCTTTTAATTAAGTTAAGTTTGAAGTATGCATCACTGCACTCCAACAATGTCATTTTTAAGTTAATAAGTTGTTTACAATTGTGAGCACAGAGTGAAGCCTCAATCCCAGATGGACGAGAGCCTTTGCAACTCTGATAAATATGCAGTTTTTGTATGTTTTAAAGGTTGAGTTTTTTTAGAAGAATAGAAGCAGCAGAAGGGTTGGACCTGCTCAGATGACTGTAAAGTTCTCTACCTAGTGAATATATGTTGATGACAATTGTGTTCTCTTACTCAAGTTTGTATGTGTTTAATCTTGTCTTGAATGCAAATTTTGTGATGTGTGCAATATACATTTTCTTATTCTTTCAACCATTGTTTTAGTTCATCTTTTTGTTGATTCTGCAACCTGTTATACAACTATTGTTTAGCGAAAGATCTACTATTTGGAAACCTATTGAATGATTTGCATCTAGGTATTTGTCTAAGTTTTAAGATATTATTTTCATGTCTTTATTCTCACATAGCAAGTGATTCATTGCATTGATTGTTGTTGTTTCCTGTGTTTGTATTTTCATATTCGCAACTATCCATTAATATCCATACCATTAGCAAAAGAGAACCTACTTTTATACTGTGTGGCCTGTCCAACCAAATTACCATCTTTGAAAACCTATCCTTAAGTTGACCAAGAAATCCAATCATTATAAACTTGAAGTGGCCTAGCTTTTCCCTTTAGCAGTCAAGTGCAAACCTTAGGACCAACAGTGAGGATCCTAGAGTTATGGTGGTGAAGTGGGTCTAAGTCTGTGCAAGTGGACACTCCTAGTCAAGTTGCCTCTTGATACTCCATGTTTGCAACCTAAGGGCCTCGAGACATAATCTCCTTAGTTATCCGTAGGAATTGGGGATAACAAGGCCTATGAGCCAACAATGTAATATGTAATCACACTCTGATATATTATTAAAATACATCATTGTTGCAGACCAAGTCAAATGAAAGAGTATGGGGGGATAAGACTCCACAAGAGTGAAAGGGGGCTAAGGCCTTGAGAAAAGGGGCTAAGTCAAGGGGGATTAAGTCAAGGAATAAAATAATACTCCTAAGTCAAACACTTTATGATATAATTTTATCCTAAGTTCCTAAGGGAAGGAGCAAATTACCAAGTGGAGTCAAAGGTAGTTCCTAGAGTGAGGAATGTCAATAGGAAAATGCAAATATATTGTTGGGATTCTAGTGTAATGGGAATTCATTCAATCATCCACTCAATCATTCCATCATTTGTACATTTGTTGGAGAGGGGGAGGTATGAAGTTGGTTACCTTGTAAATCTTTAGTGGTTGGGTTGAAGAAGCAGGTTGTTAGGCATGTGGAGCAATCTCTTTGGGTGAGAGAATTGCTAAGAATAGGTTTCCCTGGGTGCAGGATAGTGGGTGCAAAACTATCAAAGCAGCCTTATGTTCCAAGTGCTACAGATATTTAAGACTTCATGGTCGATATGTTGTTGAAGACTTGAAAGGGAAGTGGGTTGACTAAAGGACTATTGAGCAAAGAAGGGATACACTTCTTGGGGTGGGATAGGTTGAGGGGAATGAGAGGCAGTGAGATTGAAATTTTGTTGGAGTTGGAACTTGGGACTATCTTTTATTGTGTTTTCTATGAAGAAATTTGAGGTACTAAATCCTTCCAACTCAGGTCTATGTTTGTCCTGTTGTTGGGCACCAAAATCGAGGTTTAACAAATTGTCTTCCACTGTTTTAGGACAATCACACAGTCTGATAATTCTTCCTTGAAAATATTCCCGTAGTCTTGTGATTGCATGCTCTTTTAAGGATGCTCTTGCATGGGTTTAATTATTAGTTTTATTTTCAAACATTAGCACATGCATTTACCTTAAAACATACAATACGATCTAGAATATTTAACAACTACAACCTAAAAATACTAAGCAAACCATGACAAATGTACACTTGTGTTTTTGGTCAACATGAACCTAGAAAAACCTCCATGGGGAAAACCAATAAGAGACATAGATATATATTGAATATCTTAAAGCAAAAGCTACAACAATTAAATAAATACAAAGGAACATGTCATTATTGCTAGCTCATCTCAAGCTTAGCAATGAGTTCCTTGAACAATGCACCTCTAGAAGAGTTGTGCCCCATTTTCTTGAGCTTTCTAGAAGATGACTTGCGACCTTAATGAATGCTTTGGTTGTTGGATGAATACTTGTGCCCCCTTTACTCTAATGGTGTGCCCATATCAAGCAATAAACCATAATCAAGTTGCACCTTCACAATGGTGTACTTGCTAGCATGCGCCCTCCTCAACTGCACCCTCTTCTTTGTGCCCTTCTCTTCTCAATAAATGCTCCCAAGACTTCAACTAGCTTGATTCTTATTCATTGTGCCCCTTAGCTTCTCACCTCGAATGTGCCCTTAGCTTGATTGCACCCTTTATGCACCTTTGAGACCTCTGAGTATGCAACTAGCATCGCTCTCTTTGGAGTGGGATCTAGATTTTTCCTCTTCTCTGAGGGTACATGAGAGAATTTCGAGCACCCAAATATGCGCAAGTGCTCAACATCAAGCCTACTCCCGTTAAAGGCCTCCTTAAGAGTATTCATCCCCAAAGCTCTATGGGAACTCTTGTTTTGCAGATAAAGTGCAGTATTGTAAGCCTCTACCTACAAGTAGAATGGCAGTGCCTAATCATGCAACATACTCATCGTTGCACCCACTATGGCCTCGTTCTTCCTCTGATATGAAAATGAAAAGGTTTGTGTATACAAATTTGCAAGTGAAATATTTATGTGACTTAGGAAATTGGGTAAATCTTGCAAGCACATAAACTTAATGAGTTTTTACTTAACATGAGCAACATAAACAGTCATAAACAACCATCAAAAGTAAGCACATAACACAACAAAATGATAAAGGAGTTCACCCCTCTCTTGGGCAACATCTCCTGGTCCAGCTTCCAATGAATCATTTTCATTATATGCTCAAAGTTTCAAAATCGGTGCTTTACAATGCTCAAAATGCAAAATAGATGGCTTCAATGGCTCCAAAATGTCCAAAAACCCATAGCTCGACTCTTCCTGCACCTTGTTTGGCCAAAAACTGAGAAAAATACACTCCTTGGAAGTTTTTCCCAATAACTTGTTGTACCTACTCGCCAAAACGCACCTCTATCCAACTGAACCGGCCTCTGTGTGTTTCCCATGCCAAAAACCCAACACGCGCGTCGTTTCAGATTCTCGACATAAATGTAGCATGGTTACTAGGTGGTTAGCACCTTTTTTGGCGGACTTCTAGGTCGTATGGCCCCATGTGGCCTGGCACCGACCTAAACTCTGCACCCGTCGGCTTAAAAGTTGAAACACCATGCTATTGGTCATGTGTAAAGGTGTAGTGATCGTGACCAGGGCTGGGGCTAAGCCCTGGCCCAGACTCTGCTAGGAATAGACCATCGTTAACTTTAAATAATAGATTCAAACTATAGGGTTAAGGAACAAGTGTAGGTGAGCTCGTAACCCGGCCTTTGCAAAGACTTTGCCCCCCCACGGAGGTCGCGGGTTCGACTTTGGTGGAGTCCAAACCAAACTTTTAACCGACAACAAGCGGGTGCCACGTGGCACACTAGGCTTACTTGTAGCACATAAAAAACATCCTCTTACATATCTTGAAACACTTTCATTCATTTTAGGTCAATAGCAATACATTTGCAAATTAGCCACCATCTTGCCTATACCAAAGTGGCCAGCAATAAGAGAAGAATGTGCTTCCCTTATAATGTTGACTCTTTCACCATGTGGAATACATAGCTTGCCAAGATGATACAAAAGCTTATCATGCACATGGTAATCCAATTCCTCAACTTGGTTAGAATGACACAAAGTTGCATAAACCTCTTTAAAATTAGCATATAAAGCATAATGTTCAACATAGCTCTCATGCATCGTAGAATTATGCTTAAGAATAACTGAAGCACTAACAATAGGCCTAGAAAGCATATCAACAACTTTGTTATAAATGTCTTTCGTATACCTACTAACCAAGTGGAATTGTTGTAGGAAACCCATCCATCTGAAGTGCATTGCTTGTTGTAGCTTTGTTTGTGATTGTAAGTATTACAATGGTTGATGATCTGTGTGAATAATAGTTTATTTTCCCAACAAATAATGTTTCCATTTTTTCACACTTTGCACCAATGCATACAACTCCTTATCACATGTAGGATAATTAATCACAATACCATTAAAAGTTTCAGAATGAAAACAAATGCGCTTACCATGTTGCAACAAGACTACTCCCATGGCATAATTACTTGCATCTATTTGTATCTCAAATGGTTGTCTCAAATCAGGAACTGCAATAACTGGGGTTGAACTAATCTTCTCCTTCAATGCATCAAAAGCTTTTTGTTGCTTGCCTCCCCATTGGAAAACTTGTTTGATGCTAGTCACTGCATGTAATGGAGCTGCAATTGAAGAGAAGTTAGCAATAAACTTTCTCCAATATTGGGTTTCTCCCAAAAATCTTCTTACCTCTGTCACATTGTTGGGCTTGGGCCAATCCAAAATGACTTTGACCTTGGAAGTATCTATTTTCAATTCTCCTCCTCCAACAATATGTCCCAAGAAAACAAGTCAGGTCTTTCGAAACTCACATTTATACATCTTTAAAAACAAATTTTATTTCTTCAATACATCTAAAACTTGCTTTACATGCCTAACATGTTCTTCACGAGATTCGCTAAATATCAAGATGTCATCCAAGTAGACAATTACACAATCATCAAGAAAATGCCTTAAAACATCATTCACAACTCTCATGAATGTAGCAGGAGCATTACAAAGCCCAAATGGCATAACCCTCCATTCAAACAAACCTTGTTTTGTTTTGACAGTTGTCTTCCATGTATCTCCTTCAACAATCCTAATCTAATGATATCCACTTCTCAAATCCAACTTAGTAAAATACTTAACATCTTTCAATTGATCAAGCAAATAATCAATTCTAGGAAGAGGATAACGATTCTTTACCGTAATCTTGTTCAAGGCTCTGAAATCTACACACATGTGCCATGTACCATCTTTCTTTGGTACCAAAACAATTGGTGACCCACATGGCGATGTGTTTGGCATGATAACTGCTTTGTCAAGCAACTCTTGGATTTGTTTTTTAATTTCAGCATTCTCCATGACTGACATCCTGTACATACCAATGTTTGGAAGAGGACAATCTTGCTGCAATTGAATCTCATGTTGAATACCTCTTTTAGGAGGCAATCCTTTTGGCTCCTGAAACATCTTATTATATTGGTTAACAACCTCATGTAAATCAGATTTTAACTTTGCATCACAACCTTGGAAAGCTTCTTTTTCAACATTGTCTTTGGGTTTGATCATCGAGAGTACAAAGTTCTTACTGGCATTGACTAATCTCTTCATTTGTCCAGCATTTACAACTGACAAATTCAACTTCTTTGTATGTGCTGTAATATTCCAGATATAAAAAGTATGTGGAACATAAATAAATAGTAGAAATGTAGGATGAACAACAATATAACCAGAACAACACCACAATAATACCAAAATGATACCAGAAGAATATCATAAAGAACACTTTGATTACTATGAGCAATGTTCACTTGTCTCTTTGAGGGGGCAACCTCCAACAGAGAAAAGCTCTATTACAATAATATCCAAGACAAAAGTTGTCATACCCTCAACTCCTATTTATACTAAATATGTCTATCAAAGGAACCATCCAGAGGAAGATCCTTCTAGAAGCAGAAGCTTCTATTAGGTCTTCTTACATTGGACTTGTTCTTCCTTATTGCTAGACCTTATTAATATTGACCTTTATTACATGGAAATATATTATTCTACCTACGCGAGGGGTTAGGTCCCTAACATGCCCTCCCCCTTAAAAACAACCTTGTCCTCTAGGCTTGAGATGGGGAAATTACTGCAGAATGGTAGTTGGTTCCCAAGTGGCATCTGCTGGAGTTGTATCTTTCCACTGGACTAACACTTCCTTGATGGTTCGTTGACGCAGACAACGCTCACGCTGGTCCAAAACTGCTTGTGGTTGTAGCCAAATGGAGCCTTCCTCGTCCAACTCGGGAAGGTTGGTTTGAGTTTGGCACTTAGTTTCAATCACCTTCTTTAAGCAGGAAACATGAAAAACAAGATGGAGCTTATAATGACTGGGCAAAGCTAATTGATAGGCCACTTGTCCCACACGCTTGAGAATGGTATAAGGAGCATAAAATTTGGGCGCTAGTTTTTGACAATGGTTAGCCTTGAGGGAAATTTTCTTTTATGGTTGCAGCCGAAGAAACACATGATCTCCTTCTGCAAATTGACATTCAGAGAAACCTTGATCTTCTTGTTGCTTCATGCGATTCTGGTCCATGACCAAATTCTCTTTGAGGGTACGAAGAATAGCCTCTCAAACTATAAGTGTTTGGTCAACCACCTGGACCTTCAAGACACCCGACAAATATGATAGAACTAAAGGTGGCTTTTGTCCATATAGTGCTTCAAAAGGAGTCATGTGGGTAGCTGTATGGTACGAAGTGTTGTACCACAATTCAACTAGTGGTAACCATTGAGCCCACTGATTTTGCCTTTCCGATGGAAAACACCTCAAATATGTTTCCAAACACTTGTTGACAATTTAAGTTTGACCTTCAGTCTGGGGATGATAAGTTGTGCTGAAATGCAATTGGGTGCCTTGTAGCTTGAACATTTCTTACCAAAAATTGTTGGTGAAAGTTGGGTCACGATCATAGACAATAGAATGCGGCATGCCATGAAGCTTGAAGACCTGATCCATGAAAATTTTAGCGACAATGGATGTTGTAAATGGGTGTTGAAGAGCACAAAAATGAGCATACTTGGAAAGACGATTAACTACCACCATGATGACTGATTTATTGCCTAATTTAGGTAATCCTACAATAAAATCCATAGAGATATCCCGCCAAATAGCAGGTGGAATCGGAAGCGGTTGTAGTGTGCCAGGAGATTTGACTGTTTCGCCCTTGTTGTGTTGACACACATCACATTTAGCCAAAAAATTACGAACGTCCTATTTCATACCATCCCATAAAAAAGAACGTTTGACCCTATCATAGGTTTTGGTAAACCCAGAGTGCCTAAATGTGGGTGTAGCATGAAGCTCAAAAAGTACCATGGATTTAAGTTTTGACTGTTTACTTAAATACAAACGACCTTTGTATCGAAGCTCGTCATTGAGCCAAGAGTAACCTGAGGAAACTCGAGAATTGGACTGCAATTGTTGTATCAGATGCGAACTTTTGGGATC
Source organism: Picea mariana (assembly GCA_032191745.1). NCBI lineage: Eukaryota > Viridiplantae > Streptophyta > Pinopsida > Pinales > Pinaceae > Picea > Picea mariana. The sequence goes on from JASDQU010205115.1 coordinate 27,945, forward strand.
GTATAAGCATTCCTGGCGAACAACTTGGAGCCAATCTGGTACAATGAAGGAGAGAGAAAAAAGAGACCCTTTATCTTCATATTTTTCGGAAAGTGCATCAACAACCACATTGTCTTTGCCTTTATTGTAAATGATCTCATAATCATATCCAAAGAGCTTAGTCACCCATTTTTGTTGCTCTGGGGAGGAAAGGCGGTGTTCCAGAAAATACTTGAGGCTTTGATGATCTGTCTTAATTTGGAAGCGTTGCCCCAATAGATAAGGGTGCAAAAGAGCCACGACATGCAGAATAGCCAATATTTCCTTTTCATAGATTGATTTTCCCAAATTGTGGTCGGACAATTGTTTGTTGGTAAAGGCCAAAGGCCGACCCTCTTGCATAAGGACAACACCAATTCCTTTCTCGAAAGAATCACATTCCAAAACAAAGCTCTTTGTGAAGTCAGGAAGGGCCGGCACTGGAGTGGTGCACATGGCCATCTTCAAGGTTTGAAAATCTTGAGCAGCTGCTGGAGTCCAAGTGAAAGAATTTTTAAGGAGTGCACTGAGAGGTGCCGCAATCTTTCCATAATTCTTAACAAACTTGCGATAATAACCTGTTAAACCCATAAATCCACGCAAGCTTTTGAGAGTCTTTGAGTGAGGCCAATCTTGCATAGCTTCAATCTTTTTAGGATCCACCCTGACGCTAACCTTGCCAACAAGATGACCAAAGTACTCGACTTCTCAGGAACCAAAAGCACATTTAGATTGTTTGAGGAAAATTTGGTTCTAAGACAGTAGATGGAGAAATCGATCCACATGAGCATGATGGGTTGTCTAGGTTTTAGTATAGATGAGGATATCATCAAATAAAACTAAGACAAAATGACGAAGAAAAGGACGAA
>JASDQU010205116.1:0-12615 GCA_032191745.1 Picea mariana
CAATCTATTTGTCCCATCATCATCAATTGTATTATTAATATCATCATTTTCCATAGGAATAACGTGATCGCCATTATCCACACAATTAAGTTCATCTTGTTCTTCAGTATTATCTCTATGAAAACGTCTCCTGCTAGGCGACATCACATTCTTAGGATGATTTTTCTTTAATAAAAACAATGGAAGAAATAAAATACAGTTAGAGTATATCACAAATATTATTTTGAAAGATAAATTAAAAATAAAAAACAATTAATGTATAATACCCTTAAAGATCTATAATAACTAATTACTTACCATGGGACGATATTCATTGCCCCCTTCAACATGCCCATTCTCCCTACAATTTTTTTCAACTATTTTTAAAGGTAGTCTTCTTCCATTAAAACCCTTGCATTCACAACAAGGGCAATAACATTTCCCATCACCATGAATCACCATGTGCCGCTTTAACATAACAAGCTCTCTTTTCTCGTATGGAGTTGACATTGTAATTACCTATTACAACAAATCCATTGAAACATTATAAGTACAATATACAAATCTATTCAAATAATTTGGTATATATTTAGATATTTGTAATGAAAATTATATAGCATGTTCAGAAAAAATAAGGGACAGAGCATGAAACATTAATAAGAGGAGGTGGATCTATTATCACCCAAAATCACACTATATAATATTAAGTCCCTAATAAAAATTAGGGTAGCTTTAGGGATACACAAGAGTACTGATGCCCAATATCAACAAAAAAAACCACTGCTCTTCACTTCTAGTTGGTTCTTTTCCAACTCAAGGAGGAAACCCTAAATGTAAATTTATTAAGGCAAGGATACTTATATATTCAAGAAGTTCCATGATATATAAGAACAAAATTAGAGTGATTGAATCTAATTAGAGTGATTGTAGCTGAATCAGTAATCTTTTTACTCTATCAAAAGTGGATAAACCATAAAATCTTTCTAAGGAGTTAAAATAAACCATAAAATCTGATTTAAGGAGTGAAAATAAACCATAAAATAGTTCAATAACCACTCCTATAAATCTTTTAGGATGTAAGAGTTAGTACCCAGAACAAAAGCGATCTTGAAAGGACCCAACCATAATTTTTGAAAGTTTGAGACAATTGATAGTCCTTTAGAGTATATGATTAGATCATCAAGGTAAACATGAATAATCTTACCGATCAAATCGTTGAAAGTTATTTGCATAGATCCTTTAAAAGTGGTACTTGTAACAGATAAGCCAGAAGGAATACATTTGTAGGTCAAGGTACCCCAATTAGTAATAAGGGTGGCTTTGTATGCATTTGCACTTTTTACCTTGATTTGATTGTAACCAAAAAAATTATCAAGTAAGGGCCTCGTATGTGACCTTACAACTTGCTACAGAATCATTTCCATATTAGGGGGGGGGAGGTATTTTTCATAATAGCCTGATTGAATGTGCAAAAATTAATGTGGAAGATAATATGATCAATGACCTTCATAACAGGAACCAATTTGTAAACCCATTCACGGTACTTCACCGAAAGGTGATTCCAGCCTTCAAGAAATTTTCCAACTCCCTTCAGATAGTTGCTTCCAATGAAGGGTTGACATGTCTTTGTTTTTGCCTAACTGGTTTTATGCCTTCCTTGATGGGGATGGCATGATGTATAAGACCAGGATCAAAACCACGAAGATCCTCATAAGACCAAGCAAAACCATCTTGAAATTCACCAAGTAGCTTGGAAAACTTCATTTCCTTTCCATCAGAACATTGGGCACCTATTTTAACATTCTTTGGAGACTCGGGTATCCCAATGTTCAAGGAGATGGTTTCACCCACCTTCCTTTTCGACTCCTCTTCTTTTTGTTTCTCTTTATTTCCTACATCACTTGATGAAAATGAACTCTCTAGAGGATTCAAGCCTTTAGGAATCTTGTTATCTTATATGGATATGATTTCCTTGGGCATATAAGGTTCATTTTGAATGAAAGCACAGATGCTCTCATCGTTAGGGAAGACCTGCCAATATTCTATATTGTCAAGGATATGTGGACGATATAGAGATTGAAAAGTACAATCAGGTCTATTTGGAAGAAGTTGTCGATTAGGAGAGGATGCAAAAACAGCTAACCGATCAGCCATTGAGTTCAATTCCCTCTTAACATGAGTGATGTTGAAATATAATAGGTTCGAGATAAGTGCCCAAATAGTTTGGGTATATCGTTTCATCAACTTGTTGCTAGGAGAGTATATCTTACGTACAAGGTTCACAACAAGCTCAGAATCTCCAAAAAATGAAAGGTGACCACAACCAAGATTATAGGCATTTTCAATGCCTAATAATAAAGATTTGAATTCAGTGAAATTGTTTGTGCAAGAAAACTCAAACTTGTAAGAAAAATTATGAATCTTCCCAACAGGAGAGTATAATATTATGTCAGCTCGGTTACCCTCACTAGAGCATGAACCATCGAAGTGCATGTGCCACATACCATCATCTAAATTAGTATGTTCCAAGGGGACATTTTCTTCCTCAACAAATATGGAATACATCCCTAGGTCCTCTTAGATATAGTCCACATTAGGTTGTGGGACACTTTCTATGTAAGGTGAAATCCTTCCCTCTCTAAGGACTATAATGTTTTTTCCATTCCGAGGAATGGATAAGTGTGTCCCATCGAGTGAGAGGTATCCACCCGTCAAATCTTGCCAATCTCTTCCCAAGATGATTGAGTAATTTCTTATTGGCATGTCAATTACCTGAATGCTAAGGGTTGTCCTTATTTCAGGGTGTGTGCACAAAACTAAGGTCACATATTTAATCTCACCTATGGTTGTTTGTTGTAAACTATTATAATAGAGCATGCTCCTAGCGTTTTCATTTGTACAAGACAAGCCTAGCTCTTCCATAATAATATTTGACATCGCACTTGGGCCTGAACCGCCATCAATGAGGCAACAATGGGCGATCTTATCCATAATATTTACAAAAATATAAAAAGGGGGATTTTTTACAGAGTATCTAAATTTATGTACACCTACTTTATTTACAAATGAATCCTCTTCATTTACCTCTTCAAAGAGGTTGGGTACAACGGAAGATTTTCCTTCCATGAATTTTTTTAGATGCCTATGTTGTTCAGGGATGGAAACCATGTCCAGGAGGGTGGAATCTGATTTGATGTTGGCCAACTGATTTAGAATATTGTATTTGCAAGAGGGGAGAGGGGAAGTTGTTCCTTGGTTGTCAAGAACCTTAGGAACCTGAACTATAGCAGCTGGTGATGATGAACTCAGGCTAGAAGAATTACAGGGAGGATCAGATTTGCCTTTGGGAGCTTAGGATTTGTTCCTAGTATTGATGATCATGATATCTTCTGTCTCTGCAAAATATAGGATAACAATGATAGTTTTTGGTCTTTTACCAAAGATCGTATCTCTGGCACTCGTCCTTACCTCACATGTGGCTTCCTTGTGGTGTTCCTCGCAAAATTTACACCAACTTCGAGGCAAGATAGCTTTAGGCTGAAAATTATTTTCAATTGGGTTCCTAAAGGGGGGTGCAGAAGAGGATGAAGCTCCAGAGATTAGAGGGGAGACATCTCCCTTTCACTCATACGCTATCATACAATTATTCATATCTTGTACTAGCTATAAGAGGGCGGACATGTCTGTCTGTTTAACTAATTCTCCCTGGGGAAGACCTGTTCTTTCGAGTTGTTCTTTATACTCTAAACAAGTATACAGAGCGGAGCCGAGGTTATCAATGGCTTTTTCCTCAAGCCTATGACAATAGGGGGAAGGTAATGCATTGTAGTAATGCATGAAAGTGGCTTGGTTCTGAGGTCGAATGAGTTCATGGATTTGATTGTATAACTTAGTGAAACGTAAGTTGAAGGACTTGATGGTCTCACCATCCTTATAGGTGATGTTATTGTACTCCCGTAACTGCTCAGCTAGGATTTTATATTGCCCATAGGTGGATCTGAACCAATAGACTAACTCCTCCCAAGTAGACAGAATCTTAGGAGGAAGGTCAAAGAAATTGTCCGTAGCCTTTCCTTCCAAGGAATTGACAAATAAGCGCATGCAAGTATTGTTGTCATTGGCTCCTATATTGTGACAATCATTAGAAAATTCCATCAGGTGTTCATTTGTAGTGATAGTGTTATTCCCCGAAAACCTAGGGAAATTATCTTTGAATTTAGGAAGTGGACGAGTAGCAGGTGCTAGGTTAAGAGGAGAAGACACATGCCACGGTGTGGTTGTGGCGTCTTATTCAAACTGAAAAAGCCCATACTTTTTAATGACTTTGGTGGGATTTGTGGTAGATTGGACAGGGATATGGTGACTATATAAGCTACCAATCACTGATGAAGTTGAATCCTAAGAGGAGGAATCACTTTCAGTGCCACCAGATCCACCACTAGATGTCATCTTGTGGATGATAAGTGAGGGAGAGAAAGACGAACTATATGGATCAGAAAAAGTTCTCCTTAGAGAACTTTGTTGGGTTGATAACTCAACGCTCCTTCTTCCTATTTCGGCAATAGTATTAATTTCAAGTGATAAGCCTCTTCTTCTTCTAGAAACACGAGAATCTAAGGACTTGAAGGAAAGGCCAAAACTGAAGGAACAAGAAGGTTATTGTTGATTTCTAGGATGTCTATGTCTAGCTTCCCAACATTCTTGGGCACTAATATCTCATTCAATTGCTTCCCATGAATGATTAATCTTAGCACGAGTATTGGCAGTGTCTAAAATGGTGTTGAACTAATTCAAAGCAATGTTGGTCTGATCTTGAAGATTGGGCTCAATATTGGGTTGCCTTGCAATAGGAACAGTCATTAAGAAATAAAACAGTCAAAGAATCAATATCAAAAAAATAGATGTATTCGATGTTAATCAAGCATAAAAATTAACTAGAGAGATATTGAAGATCTCCCCAGTATGGTCGCCAAATAAAGGTTGAGGAACATATATGAAATGATCTTACTCAAACATTTTCAGATCATGCTTGGCTAAAGCAAGATACATGGGAATATCACCCTATGTTTATAGCCATCAAAATTGATATCCTAATTCACGAGTATTGTTTACAAGTGCTCAAGTTGTTTTTTTATAGAAAAAAGCTTGTTGAAAAAAACATTATTTATGTAATTTTCTAAATATATCAGATGTTGAAATAAATACAGAGATAGAAGTAAAGACACAAAGTCAATAATCAAAATAGATGAGACATAAAGAAATCCTTTATTTCATTCCAATTCATCAAAGAATCGTTCTTTTTACAAAATTTTCTAAGGAAGTTTTGGACCAAAGTCAAACTTAGACATCTCTGATGAAACATACAAAAGGACTTCTGACAAAAAATAAAAAAACTGAACTTGAAAAGCTGGATTAGCTTGCCATTGATTGCTTCCCACTAGACTCTACACAATATCCTTTGTTAGTCATGAAAACTAATTCACAAATAGACAATTCTACACAGACTATCAAAGATAGATCAACACCTTTGAAAAACAAGTGTCTGAATGATGTAATTCAGCCCTGAATCTTGTTGTCTACAATAGGAACTTGCTATCATAAAAAAGAGTTAGGCTTCTAATGAATTAAGGAATGAATGAAAATTGAACTATCTCAACAAAAACTCAAAGAGAAAACCTTAGTATGCTTTTACTTCTATTCTCCCATCATCACATTCATATTTGACAATTTATCTCAATGATATTTGAAATTATTTCCAAAATATATTACTCATATATCCAAAAATAGTATGATGTCCAAAATTTCAGAAGTCAATTGTTCTCAACAATTAATAAATAAATAAAAACTTAAAATCTATATTTCCTAATCTGAGATGAAATCATTCCCTTGTTGTTGATGCCACCTTTTGATCTCTCTAAATTTTTCGTAGGTTGTGTTGAGCCTTTAAGCCTAATCTCGTTGATCACATGAGAGCAATCATCCCTCAAATCCCAGCCACGATGTTGTGAGATTGGCGAGTGGAAAATCTCTTTCCATCTATCATTTTCAGGAACTTCACGTAGCAATGATACATGAGGGGGCACGGGGATACCAGGGACCTGTGGGGCTTGGAAGGGAGGCCTTTCAGGCCTAGGTTGGAACACTCATTGCCCAATCCAGTTAAAAACCCCATCTTGAAACAACTGGCCTAACTCTTGCGGGTTTGCATCAAAGTGTATGGAGAATCTTAGCCTTCTAGGGCCCCTATTCCAATTACCTCTTCCTCGGTTACCTTTGACATGGCTACCTCTGTTGAAAAATCTCATTCCTGTATGCATAATTGATTAGAAAATAGTTTCTTAAACAACCATACATGACAACTCTTTTAAAATATGAAATAAAATTTGGCTCAACAACATATCAGACTCATGCAATCCAATCCATACAAATTATTTAATAGTTTTCAATGAGCAGGGGGTGAACAAAGGTTCTGGGATATGTGAGGGGTTGTATTGAGAGAAAAATGTTAAAATGAGGGGGGAAATATCATGGTTACTGCTCACAGACAACAAACAATCAACTGTAATGTAAACCAATATATCACTGTACTCCATCCCTATGATCTTAAACACTCATAATACAGAGTTCTTCTTAACTATAATTAATTTTTAGGAACATGAACTGGGTAATGAATATGGGAAGGCAAGGGAATTGTAATTACCAAAAAGTGAAATAATCATAGGGGGAAAGAGCATATATTGTTCATAAAATCAATTAAGTAATCCATAAAACAATTATATATTTAACACAAACGATCCAACACTAACCAATAATTATTGTAATCAATTAAACAATTATTGTGTATAATTTAACCATTACTGTGTGTTAGACTTGCTCATTGTTCACATTTAAATCCTTAACACTTTTAATTAACACAATGTCATCGTACTCAAAAAACAATATGCCTTCCAAACAACTTGTATAAGAATTATGTTTCCTCTCACTTCTTCCATTTAATATTAAAACAATCCCAATGAACACACAGTCATTTGTTTCAACTCTCTTCAGCATCAAAACCATCAACCACTGTCCATAAATTATTTCCTCAAATCAAACATAGACACAGGTTCTTTTAAAAACATGCTCGATTCCATTTCTCTAACCAATTTAACAATTAAATTGCAATGGAACCATATTATTATAAAACTCGTTCCCATCTCTGATGGTGCACAATACCCATAAATCATACACAGTGGACAGCCAATCCACAATTATCAACACTTTGAATCGTCGTAATCCTGATTGGGAAATTTAAACACACAGTAACAGAAACCATCATTTTAATTTATAACACGTTGTAGGAAACATACAGACCAACCATAACGCAAAGAAACATACTCCCAATCAAACCATAAAACAATGTTGAGTTATCAGTCCAACACAAGGAGGCAGTGACTATATGCCCAATTCCATTTCTCAAATCAACCAATTTAAACCATGTTGAGCTATCAAATCAAATGTCACCATAAAAGAATACAATGATTATACACTAGTCATCATTTCTGATTGCAACTGTGTAATCAACCCAATCAACAAAGACGAGCCCATAATCAAACCATTATCGACGCTACTCCACCAACCCATAATAGTCAACAATATACCCGACCGGAAATAACTGGTTCATTTATCAAAACCAGGCTTGAATAATCAAGGGTGGGCTCTAAGTAATCAAGGTTTCGCTTAGTGGAACCAACACAGGGAGATTGGAGTCAACCACACCAAAATCAGGTGAGAACCCTTTGAGACAACACAGTGGACACATAGGCCACATAACCAATAGCTTGCAAGACAAGGTGACAGTTCACACCAAGTAGGAGAGATTATGAACGGAGGAGCAAAGGCTTCTTACTGGCCAGTAACAACACCGAGAACACACAGGGAATAACCCTTATGGTTTTTCCCAAAAAATCGAATAATGTTGATAATAATACAAAGCCATGAAAAATCAACTAACCCTAAAGAAAGCCTCTTGGCATAATAGCAACCATAACCAACAATGTAGAGACCAATAAAACAAAACGAGCCCACCACTAGGTGGAGCATGATATGCAGCGACCCAAAGGTGGTTCAAAACTTAAACAACAACCCCACAACACCAAATACGATCGGGTATGGTTACAAGACTGTGAGGAGACAGCCAGCAAGTCTAAACCGAATGAAACCCTTCAACAAAAACCCATAAAGACAACATAGAGCTTTCATGGCTTCCACCACACAGAACAGTCAATGAAATTGTGACTTCAACCATCCAATCTTCCATTTGCAATGAATAACACACAACCAACCATTCCATAGAAACACCAAAGTTCACTGTTGCCAGCCTTAAGAAAAGAACATACCAATACATCATTGAGCCAACATCTATTTCATAACAGAGCGAGTTCATGTATGGCAAAAAAACATACCTGTAACCAAATTGCCTTAAAAATGCGAGCTTGGTCGAGCAGTTCTTTCCTTGCCTAAATATTGGAGCTCAACCACAGCAAAATCAAATGACAATAACCAAGCTAGGGTGACAGCTAGTGGGAGAGGTATGGAGTGACGTGCAGTAAATGCACGTCGCTTCCATCCTATACTCACTCAATTATGTAGTACACGCCATCCATCCATCAATTAATCCATGCATCGAAACTAATATCCATTGCTTGCCAAATGTGCCACCCTATATCACATTAACCATTTCCAAAATACCATAACGCATATCAAATGTTCCTTCATATAACTCAATAAATCGCATAGCCACTAACATTGCTAGTTAGGACTAACACCACTTCTTTAATTTCAAATGCATATAGTGTAGCATTGTATAGCATAGTTTAGTTTCTTCTCCTTATATATTTTCATGGGTCTCTTTTCTATTGCTCGTATTTCTTGTTATAGCTAACATGTGTCTTGTGCAGGTACAACATGTGATGACTCATAGCAATGCCATAACCGTGAATATAAGCCATTCATACATAAAATTTATAGCTTAGAGTAATGAAACCCATGCATAGCATGCATTATCTATCTACCATTGTGTCACAAATAAAACCAAGATTTCATCATCAATCATGTAGAACCCTGTAAGAAGTGTCGAACAACAACATAAATATCAAATAAGAACCTGATCTGATCCTTCAATCTACAAGGGGGTCCCACCTACTAGTATTATATATATCATTAGCTTATAAATAATAGGCTTTAGCAATACTTTGAAGGATAAATCCTCATTGTGATTTTTATCGTCAACAAGCCTCTTGATCTTCTCTCTCTATTTTGATAGCATAACCACCCTCAAAACTCTTCTCCTCATCCCCTTGGTTTGGCCTCTTCTTATCGTATTTTAGAAGAGATTGGAGATAGGCTTCATGACAAGTGAATTAGGTGGATACAAGTCATGGATAGGTGGATACAAGTCATGGATAGCTTGATATCATGTGGACTAAGCAATTACAAGTCACATGTAGGCTTGATGGCATGTGAACTAAGCAATTACAAGTCATGCACAAGTTTAATGCTTAATTATGAGTTTTTTCCAACCTATTATGTAATTTTTCTCTATTATGAGCTTTTTTCTCAAGTTCCATGCTCAATTATGAGCTTTTTCCATACATGAACTTTCTTTTCAATTATGAGTTTATTCTCAATTATGAAATAATTCTTATTTCAAAATTATGAAATTGTGAAAAAATAATTATTTCCTTCTGAAATAATTATGAGAATTTCACTCAATTATGTAACTATAGCCTCATAACATATAATAACATGCTTTCAAAAACTATGGTGGAAAATACAAGTATAACACTTATTATACCCAAGGAAATGGCCAAGTTGAATCTACTAATAAAATCCTAGTCAAAATTTTGAAAAAGATCATAGACGATAAACCCTGTCAATGGCACACACTACTCACGTATGCACTCTAGGAAAATCGAGCCATTACTAAATCTAGAAATGGTCATACCCCGTTCCAACTCTTATATGTCTAAGAGGCTACTATTCCTGTAGAATTTGAACTTACCTCACTTTGATTAGCATTGCAGGTTGAAGAATTGATTGCGACATCTATTTCCCAAAGAATAAATGCTTTGCTTGCCTTGGAAGAACAAAGAAGCCATGCTTCAGAAAATATGAGAAAAAGGAAACAAATTGTTAAAAAATACTTTGATAAAAAAGCTAAATATGTTTTATTTTTCAGAATTGATGAGAAAGTGTTGTTTTGGGATTCTACTCACGCTGATAATGGAAAACATTATAAATTTCATAATCTTTGGTTGGGTCCATACAAAACCACCTCTGTCATAGGTAATAATTCATACTTATTAAAAGACATGGAAGAGTGATTATGTTCATATACAACAAATGGTTCACATTTGAAGCATTATGTTGAACCTGAATGATTTGATTGATTAGATTTTAAATGCTTCAAGTGTATGTGTTTATTTAGTTTATTTACTTTCACTGTCTCTACAACTAATTTTCTTTGACTTTTATCAGTTTTGGATTTTTGTTTTCTTTGACATTATGATTGGATCACTTAAGCCACTTACTTTGTCATGCTAGCTGCAAAAGTTTGCTCATGTGTTGTAAAATTCATAAGAACAAAAAGAGATAGAGGATCTTCCTTTTGGGTATGTTAGACTACTTATGTAGTAGTTTCGATACCTACAAAATTCTTGTTGAAACATGATGTGTAAGGTTGTTCCCATTTTCTTCCTTCATGCTCTTACCTCCATACAGTTTTTTTGTAAGAATATATCAAAGAAATGATTGGCGAATATATTTCTAGAAGAACCAGAGATTCTTAAGTTCTAACCAATTAAAAATTGCCTACCTTGTGGAGTCGCCACCAGTCTGCAAATAGTTGCAAGGAATAATTTGAAATTTTTATTATCTATGATATATTAAATATTTAACTATAGGTGGGACCCCTAGGGAGAAGGAAAAATATGTTTAATTTCAATTATCCCCAAGATTGAATGATTCCATTCTGCTGAAACAATATCTTCTACATTGTGCAGTGATAATGTTTCCTTCTTTGGTTTGATTATGAGTTTTATTGCACAGAAGGAAAATGGTTTATTCTTGTGAAATGAAAAATATTTTTTATACTACTCACATTCCACTCGTAATTTCTATTTGAGGCTTACATAAGAAGATTATGAAGCATTTAAAAGGTTCTCGCTTGCTTATAACTATTGTGTCTCAACAAGGATTTATCATAAGGGTTGATTTCTAGTTACATGATATATTTCAAAGGAAGGTAAGTTCATTTATGCAAATTTATGCATGGTATAGTTATATGTTCCACTATATATGAAAGTATTTTATATAATTCCAAATGCCATTGTATATATATAATAATTGTTGGTTCTATATGAGAAAGGGTGGCATGTTGAAATTAAACGGTTGGAAGTTATTTTTAACATAGTGCATATAGTATATTATATGATCTCAACATTGATATCATATAATGCTTGCCATCACTTGAACCTTGCTTTAGTCATCCATCGCATCATGTTTTTGCAATGAATGTGGATTTTCATAAACGTTTGAATAATCAAGTTAATGTGAAGTTGGGTCGTCATTCAGGTTCCCAGTGTTATGTGTCTATTGACAAAGTTATATGGCATGTGAACATTTGCATATTTGGAAATATCTCACAATTGTGTTTGGTTAATGGTAATAGTGGAATATGAGATGGATTGGAAAGTTGATGTGATATTGATTTCTAGAGAATGTGATGCCCCATGCATTCAATGCATGGGACATGAACATTCATGCATTGAGGTATACCACCTTTTGTTGGGGTCTTGGCATTTCATTTTGATTTTTCACTGGTAAGTGACGTCCTATTCCAAAGCTCGACTGTGGTGTTAGTGTTAATGAGAGACATGTTTTTCATAAATATTTAAGCACCAAAGGAAGGTATTCTATTCTAGATTGTACCCATCAAATGTACCTCTCTTTTTTGCAACAAACGGTTTTGGAATAACTCCTCTTGACTGGTAATCAGTATGTTTGTTCTTTGTTTTCTCGAGCTTGTTTTTTTATTTTCCAAAAGAAATATTTCCTTGTCTTATCACTCTGGAATTTACCCTCATCCTAAAAAATGTTATCTCCTAATATTAAATGTGTGATTTCACTATATATAACTTGTTTTGACTCAGTGTTGCTTATTTCCAACTCTTTTTCATAAAATATACAGGCCTTGTAGAAACCTCGTTTTCCACTCATCAAGATTTGAGACCCTGAACAATAGTGGAAAAGGGGTATCATAGGTTTTGTGTTTCATGTATGTTAGTTTCTATTTTGTAGGGTTTTGAACCCATATATTCAAGAACTACCTTTGATTCCACTCAACCATGAGATGCATAAAGTTTCTTTAGATATTACCATGTTATTGGTTTTATTTTTTGCAAAACGTAATGCTATTGTGTATTATTTGGTTGTATATTTCCATGATAAACCGTGGGTTTTAAGACCTATACATGACTTGAATACATTTGGTTTTGAACTCTAAGTTATGAGGTTTCTTTTGCATCTTGTCCTAGCTCGATAACCTGCATTATTTTCACAAGTTAAGTTCACAAGTTAAGTTAAGTTAAGTGATAT
>JASDQU010205116.1:12715-27922 GCA_032191745.1 Picea mariana
ATAAGAGAGTGGTGTTATCTAGTTTCGAACCCTTGTTGATTTCAGTATATGCATTCAATAGTTTTGTATAGTTGTGATCTGAGCTAAGTATACACAAATGTTTTAAAGTTTTTTCACCTAGTTTGATTAAAGAGATGTTTGATGAAAGCGTTTAACCAACACATTATATTTTATTGGATTATTTGGAAACAATTAAACACTAGGATAGTTATGCCAAGAAGTTTTGGCTCTCAAATTAATTGGTATCAATTTTGTTTTACGTAGTCAATTGGTATAGCCTTGTTGTTTGATACTTGGAAATTACTAAAGGTTTTGTGTAGATGTTAAACTTCCTGTACATACAGAGTTGGTTTGAAAGTTTAGTAATTTATTATGAGGCATACTTGTTTCGAATTGGAATGAAAATGTAGTTGGGTTGTTTGAGATATATGAAATGTTTTTATCTCTGCATACAAGATCATATTCCCCCATACTCTCACTTTCCATTGATCATTCCTTTAATTCCCATGAACATATATCATTAAAAAAAAACATTCTTCTTTCCCCTATTGTATGAAATAAAAATGTTTTTCTATCAGTTTAGCATGGGTATCAAACAACATGAATATATTTTGATCAAAGGAAATAATTTGGAAACAAACATATTCCTAGATAGTTGTTCTTTAATGAACTATGTTTTATATTAAATCATATATTTTGGAAAAAGATTGATTGTTCAGGGCCAATTCCCTTCATATTCTCATTTTACTTAAATTACTCTTAGTTTCCAAATTTCATTTTCATTTTAGTCCATATTTCTCCCCCCTTGATACAAAACAGTTCCAAAGGCCTCTTTTGGAAATAGATAGTGGATATGATAGTAGTTAATGGAGATATGTTTTATATGGCATGCATAAGAGGAATTTTGGAAGACATTGAAATATTGGTTAATTGTTGATGTTTGGTGTGTTTCTATTTTTGAACATGTGACACTCTTTCCGTACCATCTATATTCACTTTCGATACATTATAAAGTCTATCATACTACGAATTACATTGAAATTCCCATGTTCCTAAATAATAATCAATTGTATGAGGTGGTGAATCATTTCAAAATAAAGATGAATTTTTTTCTTGAAGTACCCTTTTAGTTTATCCATGGTTGTATGCATGCTTGCTTGTTGATCAAGACAGAGTTATTTCCAAAAACAATTAATGCAAATGGTACTTGATGTTTCACTTGCTATTATATGCATACTATAACTTATCTGTATACTTTATAGATGATATTTTTCAGTAGAGGTAGTCATGGCAAAGGAAACAAAGATAGAGGGAAAAGGCCAAATGATTTTTGGCAAGGGGAAAAAAAAATACTTCAATTTTCAATTAATTTTGATGTCGATTCCAAAGAATTTAATCAACTCTTACAGATAGGTTTCTTGAAGTTAGCTGGAAAAAATATCCTTTCAACCTTCCCCTCCACCTGAAGGACCGCCTTTGCGCCCACATACTAGCATCTTTGTCATAACAGTACAACCGCATGTGTCCTTACCACATGAGATCCCAACCAATGATGGTTGGAATGATGTTGTAAATCCTCCTCAAGTTCAATCTCATGATGACCCACAATGTCATTTCCATTACCTCATCCTCCACCTAAGAGGCACCCAGAAACATCAATAGTTAAAGGTTAAATTCTTATTAAGGAAAATTCACAGATGCCCAAGGTAACATAGTCAAAGGAAAGTGGATAGAGACAAAACGCATCACACAAAAAATATGATTTCTGAGTTTATGGTGTTATTTTTCTTTGGATTCACCATTTGGACAGACTTCACTCATATTTTGGACAACAATTGTTTTAGACAATAGGAAAACTTTATTTTTTTAGAACAACACTATATGTTTGACAGCTTGTTGACTTATTTAATTTCGGGCATGTATATGCATATATACTTGGTATTTAGGAGTCATAAGTGTGTTTGAAATATTTCATGTGAGCTTATTGGGATATATGTTTATAATGATGTTTTGTTGATATTGATGCATATTTGTTGATGGAGGAACAAAGGGATATTTTTAAAATTAAACTAAAGAGTTGTTAGGGAGTCCCCACCTATTAGTTAATATTTATTATACCCTTATCATTATTTATTAATATTTATCTATGAGTTGTCCCTATTTAACTAAAATTTATTTAATTAAATTAACTAAAAGTATTTGGAACCACTCAAAACTACTTTTGGAGAATAAAAGGGACAATCAAAGGAGACAGATAAAAACACAAACTTTAATAAGGTTTGTTCTTGCTCTAGAGTGATATTACATTACTATTTCATTCATTTCTAAAACACTTAAAAGATAAGAAATTCTTGTTGATAACGGGGTCTTACTGAAGGTGGAAATAATAAAGACCAAGAAGCATTGATATTTGACATGCTTCTGAAGGTTGATCATCTATTTATGATAGTCTGTAAATTCTTATTGGATTTATGAATTGATTTTCAATACTAATTAGGAATTTTGTGCAGTTTCAAGGCAATGGCATATTGTGGCTTGTTGATTGAGTTATTGTTTCGTCTTGGTTTTACTTAGAAGACACTAGTCATCTCTGTGTGATGTAATATTATACCTATGACTTCTAAGTGTTATTTTGGTCCTTACCCATTCTCGAGTATGAATGAATGTTCTTTTGTTGTATTTCAGAACTTAATAAATAAAATCATTTGATGGTTTTGAGGTCTCGTTTTGGACTATGTGTGTGATCTTTATTTCATATTTTCAATTTTATGATAGTTCATTAAATCTGTTATATTTTTCTGATATAAAAAATTATTTATTCATTTGTCATAACACAAGATAAAACACAACATTGGTCCCAAGAACATATTTCATGAGGATTAATTGATATTTTTTCAAAAGGATATAAACATATGGTAACAATCTCGACTACCTTGCCTTAGCCCAACAAGATTCGAAAATGTTGATATTAGGATAGTCATTTATTTTCATCAACAATGTGCCCAAATCAACGTTTTCCAAACACACTTGTATGAGCTTGTGGAAATCAATTATGATGCAAAGTTTTTTTTTTATGCTTCTTGACCAAATTATCCATGTGTCCTTGAATGGCTTCAGGAAGAAAGTTGCAACTTTCCATAAAACAATAATCGAAGCCCAATTCAACAAACAGTCGATTGCATTGTAATCGTGACAATGAATTATATCTAGGATCACCCCTCTCTCATGATTCCATTTTCCCAAACAAAAATTATTCGATGATCTTTGGAATTTGGATCAGGAGATTGTGAGTAGCCTGATCACTTCGTCCTTGGATAAACACACTTACAAGATCTTATGAAAATAAATTCTTCTACTTGATTTGGTTTTTAAGCCCCCGGACTAAATTCTCCATGTGTCCCTAAATGGCTTCAGGAAGCAAGTTGTAGGTCACCATAAAATAATAATTGGGACTTGGATCAATGAAATATCGATTGCATTGGACTCATGAAATTGGATTACATATAGGGGAACCTCTCTCCCATGATTACATTTCCCAAAAAACATTTTATTCAATTATATCTGGAACTAGTTTTTTCTCAATAAGAGACAATGTAATTTTTTCACTAAGAGGTCATTATTTGAAAACTCTAGATCAGACAATTTTGGATAGAGTGCTCACATTGGCCTTGGAAAAACACACTTACAAGAAATTACATAACTCAATTATGATGTTTGGTTTGGTTTTTATGCTCCTGGATCAAATTCTCCATGTGTCCTTGAATGGCTTCAGGAAGCGAGTTGCAACTCACCATAAAACAATAATTGGGACCCGTATCAATGAACCATATATTGCATTGGACTCATATCGATGAACCATAAATTTCATTGGACTTGTGACATCAGACTATATCTAGATGCACCCCTCACCCATGATTTTGTTTCCTATAAAATGTTGTATTCGATAATATTCATAACTAGGGTTTTTCTCAATAAGAGACAATGCAATTTTTGAATAAAGGGGTCAATTTTTTAAAACTCTAGATCAATAAATTGTGGATAGCATGCTCACATAATCCTTGGCCAAACACACTTAAATTTATTATGAAACTCAATTCTTCTGCTCGGTTTTTTTTTAATTCCCTTAGAACAAATTTTTTATGTGTCCTTGAATGGATTCAAGAAGTGAATTGCAACTCACCATAAAACAATAATTGGGACTTGAATCAATGAAATGGAAATTGTGTTGGACTCGTGACATCATATTATAGCTAGGGGCACCTCTCTCCCATCATTCCATTTCTCAAAAAACATTTTATTCGATGATATCTAGAACAAGGGTTTTGTTAAGTAAGATGTTGATCACCATTTTGGTCAACATTTCTAAGATGGAAAAGCATTGCTAGGCTCCCTCTCAAATCACATTGTTTGTGCAAGGTATTGTGCACACTCGTTGAGATGCTACTACACATTTAAATCAGATTCCTTCAAATATCTCATCATTCAAGAATATTTTATAAATTATGACAAGTATTGGTAATGATCGTTGGTCAATATACAGGTTTGGTTCATTCCAGATAAAAACAAGTTCAATAAAGTTTTGAACTAGTTAAAATTGACAAAATATTTGGCACAATTATCATAGTTCTTGACTTATTAAAAAATACCCATTTTCTCATTCCTCATTTTTTTAACACCATCATATTTCACATTTATGATTGGCATATTGATGCCATATATTTTTTTCCCTTATACCTCACCTTATATACATATCCTCCTTTTTATAAAGAAAAAGAAAATGAATTTTTGAAAGTTAGTTAAGGCCATGTCATGTTAAGACTTTGGGATCATTTCATATTATAACCAACATATCTCACTTTTCCAAGATATTTTTCGTGTCTCTCTCTTCATTATTTTAATTATGACATAACATTATACTTTTGAGTTTGGCATTATCCCCATACCATATCATAAGAAAAAGTAGTATATCATTATCAAAGAATGTATTGGATTATATGATGCCTTAGTGAAGCATAAAGTTCTCTTATATATGATTTACACGATATGGCAAATTCATCAAGTAGTTGTAATGCATAATTGATACACAAACAAGATGTGTTTTAAAACAAAGATGGACTTATGTTCAACAGTTGCAAACGTACTAACAAATCAACTTGGAACAATACCACAATGTTGTACATGGACGTGGGAGCTTCATCATATAGAAAAACTAAATCTGATTCTCGGAATCTTTCTCAATTCATTGAACACTTTCACGGTAGAGACATGCCAGGCCCATTATTATCTTTCAAAATATTATGTTTATGACTTCATGAAGATTTGGAGATACTCGCAAGAAAAAGTGAAATCTCGGGTCCATGCTTTCTTTGAATCAAATCATTTTTACAGTGGATGGTCATTGGAACATTATATAAGTAATCATTAACTGCACTTGAGCGAATAATGGATGATCTTGTTCCTCTTGTGCATAGATAATTTCCAAGTTCGGGTTTTGTCCAATGGCACAATGACCAGCTCCAAAACAAATGAAATCTTCCAAATAAGGTTGACAACATTAAATAAAAAGGCAACGACGACCGAGGTGTTACCATTACACAAGTTAGGAAATTGTGTCATTATAACATGATAACATAAAGATTGTGTTTGTCACTACAACACACCTACATTTGAGGGTGCAGTAATAGGGACAATAGATGTTCTGGTCATGACATTCATATGTGATAGGACTGGTTTGGGTGACGTTGTTGTGATAAGAATTATCATAAAGTTGACTTCACAACTGGAGCTATATGATGATCAAGTGTTGTTGGAGAAGAACTACGAGTATATGTTTTTTCACCAGTTTCCAGGCATGTCAAAAAGAGTTGTTTTTTAACTGAACCCAACTGGGTAACAACCATATTAGGTGCCTCACCTTCTTCAAATATGGTGTTTCTCATTGTCTTGTTGAATTAAGTAAATTCCATATAGAACAAATCTCTAGTTTGGATGAGAATAGAGTGAAACTCTTTTAATGGTTGTACTAAAAGAATTCAATCCCACCATAAATGGTACTTTACCTTGTACCTCCATGAAAGAATAAAATACAAAGAGAAATACGATTGGAATTGTAATTAAATGGTCGTGAATTTGATATACATATTTGATAGAGATTGCTCAAGATGCAAATATACCCATTTTGAAATTTGTAGTTCTTGCATAAGCTATACCATATTTGATATACATATTTGATAGAGATTGCTCAAGATGCAAACATACCCATTTTGAAATTTGTAGTTCTTGCATAGGCTATACCATATTTGCACGCCATGTACATAATGTCTTGATTAAAATTGAGAGGAAAAGAGTATGTCATCCTCTGAGTTATAAGAAGAATCCATGGATTTTGTTGGTCTCCATATTATCTCTCATTCAGATGTGGCTATGAAGTTTTTCAAAAAGTTGCAGAGTAAGCGTGCATAAGTGTGTAATCAAGATTATTCGAGACATGTGCATTTCTAAACATAAATTTGCAAAAGCCATGGATGTATGCTATCACATTATTTCGAGAATTGATGATAAAGAATCAGGGAACATTGGGGCTATGCTAAACGTAAAAAGAAAAATTGACACGTAAATAAAAGAAAGACAAATAATGAGATTTCTTAAGGTTTATTTTATATTATTTTAATCCCAAGCAGTTCACTCATGTTCATTGAACCAACATAACTACTCAAATGACACATTGAACATTATAAAACAAGCATCAAGCAACCAACTTCAAGGAGAAAAAAAAATTGAGGAGAGGTATGCAAGGAGTTTTGTGAGATTTATCTTTCATTTTTATCATTCATCCTCCATTCATTTTCAACCAGGGATTTGATGAAGTTGTTGATAACAAGGATGTTTTGCAAAGTGGTAGAAGGAGCGAAGCAAGGATGATTTTTAATGGTGTCTATGAGGTAATTGTTTATTTATTAAGTCTGCTATGTTAGAGGTCTGAAATTTTCAATGCTAATCAATTTTTCTTTTATGCAGATAGAAGCCTTATGCTTCATCGTCATTTCTTTTATCAATGGTTGACTTAATTCTTCTTCTTCTCTTTTTTTTACTTGGTTATTCTATGTATTGTTGGACACACCTACCACACTTAGAGGGGGGGTGAATGAGTGTGGGGCTCTTTTTTCAAAACTTCCCTCTTACACAAAATTCATTAGTTAGCAATCACCATTAACACAATACTTATTGATGTCATTTATAACTAGTTAGATGTGAACATATATCAGTAGCATATATCAGCAATATATCATCAACAAGTCATCATCATGAGGAACACAAAGAACACAAGATGTATGTACAAATTTATTTTTATTACGGACTACAATCCTTGGGGTTTTTCAGCAACAACTGAATAGAGTACAACTCTACAAGAGCACCAGCTCTACAATGCAAGACTCATTTTACACCCTCAGCACCAACTGAGATGAGGCAACAATCCTCAACAGTTATCAATCTGCAACAGGTACGTGACATGTCAGTATTGTAGCTCGCGTGTGTACGTGACCTGTCAATAGTGCAACCCATGTGTGTACATGTCTGGCTCACTACAACCCGTGTATGTACACGGCCAGTGTATACAACAACCTGCGTATACCTTCTGAGATATTAAGGTTTATCCTTCAAGATCAACTTAGATCCTCTGCAACCAATTTGTCATTTTCTTCTATCTCTTACTGTCCAAACTGACCACCAGTTAGTCACAACACATCCAAGCTATCCAATAGCTTGTTCATGCTCCACAACCAATCAACATGAATGCCAAAACTAACATGCATAAGAAAATAGTATACCATGGCAATCATATCACCATTGAATCACAAGAGTATTGATCACTCCATCAACCAGCATAAATTGCATCATAGCATCCATACCAAGAATTCCCTAGGAATTCACAACACAACAAGCAATACTATCCACCAAGACAATAATGTAACCATACCTGTGTCTCAGTGACAGATATGAGCCCATAGAATGCAGATCTAGAACCTTCTTTAGTCTTCAATAGCTAGTTATTAGCTCAAACACAAATCTCCCTAATTTTATCCACTGTACGCACCATGTCCTCGTACATCCCACGTATGTACGTGCCCTGGCCCATTATAGCCCACGTACACCTCAGAAACTAGGGTTTTTAAAGCTTCGAGACTTTTTTCGTCAAGATCTCTGATATTTCTGAAACTTTGATGTGTCCATGAGATCCTCCTCACACTCTCTTTCTCAGAATAGATCTTCAATCATGCTCAAGAGATCCACACCAAAGATTCTCTCACAAGAAGCTCTCCATCAATACTCCAAAAGATAATCTCACAAGAAGCTCTCCATCAATACTCCAAAAGATAATCTCACAAGAAGCTCTCCATTGATCCACAAAAAGGATGATGTGCAAGAGACCATTGCTATGGTATTTATATTTTCATCCTCTAAGTTACTTAACCTATTTTTAGGTCACTTAACCCATTTCTAGGTTACTTAACTTCTTTTCCTTATTTTAGGGTTAACCATGTTCCATAAATAGAAAGTTCCACAATACTTTATCATTTAAATATTCTTTTTGATTTTGTCACTTCTCTTTATTATTTAAATAATCCACCTTGAATTTGTCACTTTACTTTATCATTTAAATAATTATTTCTTCTTTTAGGTCACTTTGACTTCTTTGACCTTGGGGGCTTCAAGCCTTCATATGGGGGTCCTCCAACTTCGTAAGGCCATAACTCTCAACCCGTGAGGAGTTATGTGACGTTCCACATACCATCAGAAATGGCATGACAAGCACTATCCATCTAGGATAGTTTCACCAACAACTTCATTGATATTCATCTCATTATTCCACATACAAGCATGGGTTCTCTCAACCACAACTCAACCACAAAGTGTCTTCCCGTGAGGGCTTTCACCATGAGGGGACCACTTTGGAGTTCATCCTTTTGTACTTCTTATTAATCATGACAAAACAATAATGAGTCATCAAACTATGCATAATATATCAAAGAATTCATCTTCATCATGTATCAATGACAACTCATTGATCCATCTTCATCTATGCATCTTGATCCATATTCATCGATTGGTTTCCACTTGACATCTATCATTCTCATCAAGGATAATACACATACATTGTTCATCAATCATCAATCAATCCATTGGCATTAATCAATCACTTGACATAAATCCTTTGACATTAAAATAATCAAACCATTGGCATCAATGACAACATGATCCAACATGTATGATGTTAATTTCATCTAGAATAGTTAAAGACAACTATGATGCTAATTTCACATCGAAGCAAAAAATATAAAAATTATAAAGTTAAAAAACACATAAAAATCAAATATTTACAAAATCATAAATACAAGTTCATGCTTACACTCTTAGCTTTAGGGTCTAATGTTCTTTCTTTTGGGGGCTCAAAATTTAGGGTAAAATTTTTGCATCTTCCCACCTAGCCTCACGGGAGGTTGAGATGTTGGTATTGAAACATTCTTATTTCAGCATCAACATATTTTGGTAACCATACTGGGGCGGACCTTTCAATGGTTCTTGTTTAGTCTTGTTTTAATTCTTCCAATCCCTCTTTTATCCTCTCCAAAACATTTATGTCTCAACTTATTGGAAACATGTATAGTGGTTGTAACCCTATGGTCTCAACTATTAATCTTGGGAAAGTCATTCGCAAGTATGGAATATTTGAATTGAGGAAGATCTGAACAATTTATCGTGGCTTATACCTTACCCTTTGAATCTCACTTACCATATTAATCCTTTTCCTTACAAGTTCAAGAAACATTTATTTGTATTCTAGGGTGACGGAACCGTTACAGTGGAAGAGAATCTTCATGCATTTTCCAATGCTTGTACCATCCTTGAAGTTAATTACAATTACAATTGCATGCTCTTGTTTAAAAACTCCCTTAATGATAATGTTGCATCCTTTTTTGCCAGCCTTCTTGATGAATGCATCTCCATGTGGAATAAAATTTCTTATTGGTTTTGATATGAAAATCCTTAGATTTAAAAATTATTTCTTAAGTATATATAAACATCCGACCAGATTCGGGAAATGAAGATCGTCTTTGACTATTTGCAAATAACATGTGAATGTCTTACTTGTCCATAAACTTCAATAACAATGATGAATAACTTGTGGAAATAAAATTTTTAAATGAAGTAAAGTAAGATCGGTGACAATTCAAATGGCACATAAACAATTTTTTAACAGATTTCACCCATCTTGGGATACATCTCTGGGTCCCTTTTCAACAGTGAGATTGCTCAATTATTGCTTTGTTAGGATATTTAGACACTTAGGAGCTAGTTAAGAACTACTTGGTCTAATGTGTCATTAGGTAAAAGTGTGTTTTTTTAGTATGCATTAATATGCATTTGTAGTTAAGACATCTAACAGTCATGATATGTTCCCGACATAGAGTGATCTGACGGTTCATACTCTCCTCGATCTTAATGACCATTGATCCATGGCTTAACACCTGATTGCTCCATGATCTCTATTTAAAGAGCATGGAGGGTCATTTTCTAATGATCGATTGTGAGAAACTCTCTTGTAAAATCTCTCTGTAATCTTTTTCTTTGCATTAATAAACTGCTCCAAGTGGTTGCAATGGTTGGGGTCGTGGATGTTTCCTCGTAGGGGTTTTACCACGTGAAAACATCGGTTTGTTAATCTTTGATCTGGTTATGTGAGTGGTTATTGAAGGTGTTCATCCTCTGTTGGAATACTTGTTTTGTCTAACATGGTATCAAAGCCAGGTTTGAAGACCCGCTCCTGTTATAGATTGAGATCGTGAAGCCGAGTTTCCTCATCTCTATTTTTTGTCATTTTCGTACATTTATGGGCCGAGAGTACTATTCCATTGCGTCCATAGCACTCATTTCGGTTAGGAACACTTTTCGTTTCACTCGAAAAGGTTTTTGTTTGCCCAAGATATGGCCATTACAGTTAGATCCGAGGGTCTAAAGCCTGAATACACATTTTTTTAATTTTTGCAAAGTATTATTTTGGTTTTATTTCGGTTTGATATTATTTGTTTCTGAGTTGCTAATATTTTAGATCTTCTTATGCTCTTTTCCCCATGCCCTATGTGATCTCGGAAAATCATAAACATATAGGAAAAGGTGCATCTTTTGGGTAAGCTAACTGAGATCTAACCCTTGTTGTCATCGAGAAGCGAAATTTTTTTCTTGTGTGAAAAGAGATTTTTTTGAACACGCTCTTCAAGGTTGTCTTCAACAACAACAACAATCCTCCTTCTGAGCATTACAATATTTTTGCTAGACCATTTGGTTAAAAGTTGCCTTATTAAGTAAGAGGTCTTGAGTTCAAATCTCTCTTTTGTTACTTTTTTTGAAAAAGTTCATGCTAAAATTGTAAAGTGTATTTCACTTCAAGTATAAAAGTGAATCACTATAAGTAGCTTTAATATTTTATTTTAGAGTTATTTATTTTGCATGCATCTTTTCTGTTATAAAGTAACTTCATTGTAAAAGTGATCCCCACTTCTCTTTATAAAAGTGGGTCACTTCATAAAGCAACTTACACTATCACGTGGTCATTTGGTTACCACTTATGCCTTTTTTTTAAAGGGCATAACTCTCACATCCAAAGTCCGTTTTCAGTGCCATTTTTTTTAAAACCGCGTAAATTTTTTAGCTCTTTCCATCCATATCATCAGTTTCAGTTTTTAAATCCATATTATCTGAATATTTAATATGGCTTCGACAAGTAATGTCTTGCTTACCATCACCAACTACTTCCAATGAAAATCTCAAATGGAAGATTTATTAAGAAGTAAAGGCTTGTACCGGATTACCTTGGGAAAAGAAAAAGAATCCACTGATGATTATAAGAAAGTAAAATGGGTTAATAGGAGTGATGAAGCATGTGGACTAATCGGAATGTCCATCTCTCCTGATTTAAGGTTCCACCTTAAAGAAAATGATGACCCCGAAGAAGCATGGGAAAAGATTGAATCTGTTTTTGGTAAACTCAATATTATTCGAGCACAAAAATTAGAAAATCAAGTACTGACCTTGACTCCAAGTGATTTTTATTTCCTTGGAGACTATCTATCTAAGTTTAAAACACTCAGAATTTTATGTGAATAATGTGAGATAAAAATGGAGGAAGAGCATTGCATCTATCTTATTATTTCTAAGCTGGGTAGTGCATATTCTTTGTTTGTATCTACATTTTATGCCATGAGAGAGGCTCTAGGGAAGGCTTATCAAAAACCCACTCTTGAGTACTTTTGTGCTGTTTTGATTAGAGAGGAAGATAAGCTTGTACAACATGGAGTGATCAGCATTGCAGGTACCTCCAACAAAGCCTTAGTTACCCAGCACAAAGATAAACCCAAGTATCCCAAGAAGAAACATCCTCGCTACAACAACAAGCAACATAAGGGTCCCAAACCCGCTCAGACAGCTTCAACTCCTAATGGTGACAAAGGAGAAAAATATAAAAATAAGAAGATTGACAGACATTGCAACTTTTGTGATAAAGATGGTCATGATGAGTCCAAATGTTTCAAGAAGATGGCATATTTAGAAGCAGTGATGAAGAAGCACAACATCAATATTGAATCTACTTCTTCTTCTTCTCATGGACATGCACTTTCCGCTTATGGTTTCTCCTTCAACACAACTTCTACTTCTTCTTTTGATGAGTGTCTTATTAATTCAGGAGCATCTTATCATATGGGTAAGGATAAAGACATATTTTATGCTCTAAATGAATGTAACACCAAGAAAATATTTGTTTGTGATGATAGATCTCTTAGTGTTGTAGGATCTGGAACAGTTCAAGTAGATAATGGTCATTTCAATGATGTATTATGTGTTCCAAGTCTTTCTTGTAACCTTCTATCAGTCTATCAAATCACTCATTCAGGTGAAGGTAAAACCGTAGAGTATTCACCTCACCAAGTTGTAATCAAGGATCTAAAAGATCCTAANGTTCTTGCAACTAGAATTGTTGATGATATTACCAGGTTGTACAAGTTTGACAACTTTGGGTCATCATCTTTTTCATCAGTTTTTGTTGCTCATAGCGATGACTTGAGAAAACTTTGGCATGATTGGTTTGGTCATCTAAAATATCGCTCATTGCAACAACTATGTAATCAATATATGGTGACTAGTCTTCCTCTTGTTTCATGCAGAGATAGTGTTTGTGCCAGTTGTTTTCTCAGCAAACATCATCGAGACAATTTTGACAAACGTGCCTCTTGGCATGCCTCGGGCCCTTTGCATCTTGTTCACAATGATTTGTGTGGTCCACTTTCTTCTTCTTTCTTTTCTGGGTGCAAGTATTTCTTAACTTTTATTGATGATTTTTTCAGATGTACTTGGGTTTACTTATTAAAACTTAAGAGAGAAGTTTTTGACAATTTTTTGGCCTATAAGGCCCTTGTAAAAAAACAACCTGGACATCAAATTCAAAAGTTAAGAACAAATAATGGAGGCGAATATGTGAACAATAATTTTACAAATTATTGCACTACACAGGGCATCTAAATGCAACAAACTGTTCCATATACACCACAACAAAATGGTGTGGTTGAGAGAAACAACCCCACATTAAAAGAAATGGCTAATTGTATAATCCAAACTAAGGGATTAAGTCTAAAGTATTAGGCGGAAGCAATCAACTATGAAAATTAGATATTCAATCGCACTCCCACAAAGGCTCTTAAAAATATAGCACCGGAAGAAGCTTGGACTAAAATTAAACCAGATGTA
Organism: Picea mariana; assembly: GCA_032191745.1. NCBI lineage: Eukaryota > Viridiplantae > Streptophyta > Pinopsida > Pinales > Pinaceae > Picea > Picea mariana. The sequence continues at coordinate 26,516 of JASDQU010205116.1, forward strand.
AGTCACTTCTGTGTATTTGGCAGTATAGCGTGGGCTCACATTCCTGATGAGAAAAGGAAAGAATTACAGCCTAAAAGTAAGAAGTGTATATTTGTTGGTTATTTTGAAGATGTCAAAGGTTATAGACTTTTTCAACCACATTGTAATGAAATTATCCTTAGAAGAGATGTTAAATTTGATGAAAATTTCTTGGTCTACGAGCCTAATTTGGCGGTTGTGCCTTCTTCAGCCTGCAAGCCATCTTCGACATTTGTGCCTTCTTCTATTCTTATTCTGGTTTCTTCTTCAGATAATGACAGTGAGGATGAAAATCCACCTCCACCTGCTCACCTTCCTCCAGATGAGTCCTTTGAATCTGAACCAGCACCAGTTCCACCGCTTCCTAGATGGGTCTGTTCAACACGAGAAGCAGCTGGTGGTCTTGTCGATNAAAAACGATACTTGGGATCTTGTACCTCTTCCAAAAGGAAGAAAACTTATCATATGTAAATGGGTCTACAGAACTAAGTATGCATCAGATGGAAGTGTTGGAATACATAAGGCTCGGTTAGTTGCCAAATTATTTTCCCAAGTTGAAGGAATTGACTATAATGAAACATTTTCCCCTATAGCCAAAATGAATTCCATCCACCTTATTCTTTCCCTTGTAGCCTCACATAAATGGGAGGTCCATCAGATGGATGTTGAATCCACCTTCTTGCATGGAGATTTGAAAGAAGAAATCTACATGGAACAACCACCTGGCTATATCCAGAATGACTCTAGCCTTGTTTTTCGCCTTAAGAAATATCTTTATGGTCTCAAGCAAGCTCCCTGAGCTTGGTATGCCAAAATGAAAAACTTTCTTATTGTAACTGGATTCTCTAGATGCCATTATGATCCTAATGTCTATACCAAGAAAGTAGAAAGCCATATCATAATCATTGTCCTTTATGTTGATGACCTTATCCTTACTGGTAGTGACTCAAAACTTTTAAACCATGTGAAAACTAGCCTTAAGATAGACTTAGGATTTTTGCACTATTTCCTTGGCCTCCAAGTTTTGCAAACCAATGAAGGAATTTTTATTTCCCAATCTAAGTATGCTTTTGACCTTCTTCGTTGATTTCACTTGGATGATTGTAAACCGACCCCTTCTCCCTTCCAGTCTAAATTCAAGCTTACTGCCACCTATACTTCCCCTAAAGTTGATGTCACTCTATACCATCAGTTAGTTGGTATCCTCTTATACTTTAATCATACACATCATGATCTTTCCTCTGTTGTTGGTCTTGTTGCCCGTTATATGAAAACACCCATGAAAGCTATTGGAAAGCATCTAAAAGTATACTTCGCTATGTCTATGGTACAATTCAGTTCAGGATACATTACAGTTCAGGGGGGACTCCTTTATTGGTTGGTTTCACT
>JASDQU010205116.1:28602-41564 GCA_032191745.1 Picea mariana
TTCTTTAGTATCCATTTGTAGTTAGGACATTCAAAGGTCATGATATGTTCCTGACATAGAGTGATCTGAAAGTTCATACTCTCCTCGATCTTAATGGCCATTGATCTGTGGCTTAACACCCGATTGGTTCATGATCTCTATTTAAAGAGCATGGAGGTTCATTTGTCGATAATCGATTGTGAGAAACTCTCTTGTAAAATCTCTCTGTAATCTGTTTCTTTGCATTAATAAACTTCTCCAAGTGGTCATGTTGGCTTGGGTCGTGGATGTTCCCCCGAGGGGTTTTATAATGTAAAAACATTGGCGTGTTGATCTTTGATCTAGTTATGTGAGTGGTTATTGAAGGTGTTCGTCCTCTATTGGAATACCTGTGTTGATGAACATGCTTAAATGTCAAAATTATAATGAAAGGACTTATAAATACCAATTTTTTTAAGTCACCCTTCAAGTATGCTTCTCAATCCCAGAAACAGCGAGCATTATTTACTAAATTCATCACAAAATTCTGAGAAAAATGAGTATAAACACGACTATGTTCTGAACAGGTGCTTAAAGAGCCATTTTTGCACACATAATGGGACTATGTGTCTCATACATGACAAATTGGACTAAGACTTTATATATATATATAACTTTTACACAAAACAGACATCACCATCAAATTCTTGTCGAAATTATGAGAAAAATGCGTATAAACACTCTATACTTCCCTCAAAGAACTCAATAGCATGTAAAATGAGGCAAGCCAAAACTATGAACACCTCTTGCATGAAAAATGAGAAAATCTAAACTTGGCATGAACTTCAATATGACATGCAAATCCATGTCATATGCAGGACTAGCATTGAGTTTATATAGGCCAAATTTGGCCTAACCGAGCCCCTTTATTCTTGAGCTTCTTTAATAAAACTTAAATACAATTTGTTTAGGTTGTTTGAACAACCAACACATGTGTTTCATTCGTAAGGGAATCTAGTTAAGGAACCGAAATAATATTCCTTGTAATATTCCACCATAGGTCATGGGTTTGATTCTCATCCAACCCTACCAATTTTATTCTCCCTCGTGTTATCATTGGTCCACCTATCTTCCACATCACTATATGGATCTACCACCTCAACATCCAGTCACATACTACCTATACCTACGATGTCATCGTATGGATGACACATCATCCATACAGATCACATGTGGCACTTTTTTATTGGTCCACACGGGCCCTCAAAAATTCCAAATCCGGGTGGCACATGGTAGCCTCTCATGATGCCAAATCACCATAATGACATTAGCATGATGTAATATGTCAGTTGTACGACTTGTACGGACAAGACACGTGATACCCCTCTTTTGACTTTTTCCTTGGTTTGACCAAACTTTGATCGACCATAACTTGTTCATACAAACTCCATTTGAGATGATTTGTGCACCGTTGGAAAGTTATCGCCGAGCTCTACGCAATGAAGACATTTTCAAAATAATTTTAGAAAATAAATTTTTGAGCATTTTGGATGCTCCTGGATCACACCTCCCCACTGAAGAACTTTTGAACCTCCAAAAGTATGGATCATTCAGAAATAAAGTGATGATACTTATGTCTCACTTGTCTAGTATCATCCATCCATCCTGCTTGGATAACGAACACCTGACTCATCACAATAATAACAAATATTGAAACATCAATGTTGACTAAGTTAACCATTCCTTTAAATTCACAAACTTCTCTATTCATTATTGCAGCTACTAACCATACTCCACTAACTAGTAACAAACTAAACAACAAAACTAAATATACAGATGTGAAAGAGAATGTACCATCAACATATTTTCCCTTCTTAATAGGAACAACATCAACCAAAGGACATGTTTTACTTTCAACCGTAGCTTGTAAATATGGATCCTGGTACTAGAATTTCCACATGTCGTGTAGTGACAACTGTCAAATTAGTCTTCATCTGATGATCTCTCACAATGAACACAATCCCATCCTTGAAAAATTATACTTATTATGTTCCATGTAGAAAATGGTCTTCTTGTCATACAAGTATGTACTTCCCAAAACCATCTCGCAAATTTCAAGTGGAACCAAATCTAACTCTACCTCATCAATCAAACTAGATGTGATCTCAAAACATAACTTGAATTGCTTAGTTACTTTTACTTGAGCATTATTACAAATCCAGCCCAAAGGATATAGTCTTGGATGAGGCCTAGTTTCAAATCCCAAATTCTAAACAACTTGCTCTAAAATAAGATTTACTTGTGATCCACTGTCAACAAGTGTATCAATATTAGTGTGCTTTGAGATAACCCATAAATGGAACATGTCTTTTCTTTTCCTTCCAATAACCCATAAATGGAACATGTCTTTTCTTTTCCTTCCATCAGGAATTACATTACACTTTGCAGAAGAAGTACGTGAACTAAAACTTGCAATATAAGATTTACCTATGATTCCCATAGTTGTAACTTTGGTTTCATCCTCATAATCTGATCCAAGATCCTGAACTATGGTTGTGGTATTCTTTTTACCCTTCCAAGGATGATCACACTTTGGCTTCAATTCTAGATGCAACTTCCAACAATGCTTCTCATCATGTCCTTTCTTCTCATATTGAGAACATGTAGGCTTCTTCTCTTCATACTTCTTCATTGTAGCTGTCTTCTTACTCTTCCCTTTTCCCTTCGACTTCTCCTCGAATTTATGTGGATCTTATGACACATCCTAAACAACATTATTTCCTTTGTTGGCTTCAAGATGAGTATCTTGTACTGATACATCATCAATATTAGTAGTATTAAACATCAATATAGTATGTCGAATATATGAGTTCATACCACCAATATACTTTATTAGAGTCTCAGGAGTATGTAATGGACTTCCCAAAGATAATGCCTTCCTTTTAAATTCATGTGTATAATAATGAACATTTTTCCCTTTTCCTTGCCTTAGATGTTGCCAAGCAATCATTGATGTTTGCATAGAATCTAATGTATAAAATTTCTTTCTTAATTCAACAGTAAATTCAATCCATGAAGAAATTATTTACCATGTTGAATAAGATCAGCTTGTGTCTGAATCTCCCACCATATCAAAGTTGTTCTGCTCAAGCGAAGAGTAGCCAATTGTATCATTGCAGTGTCTTGTATGATTTTTTGTACTCTCTAATACACTTCAAATTGTTTGACCCAATTATCCAACTTATTCGCATTCAACTCTCCATCATAAGTAGGAAAATCAAAATTTACATCTAACTTTAACAAAGGAAGATCATGAGAATGAGAAGACTTCTTGGAACGTGTTTTCCTCTTATGAAAAGAATGTTCACTTTCATCGGAAGAAGATGATGATGGTGATGGGGAAGAAGGATGATATGGATGTTCTTCACATTCTCTTTCTTCTTTAACTACTTCAGTTTTTACTGATGTACGTTCTCCCTTGGCTTTCTTTTGATCCTCGTACATTTCTTCCACCATAGCCTTCATCAAATTAAATTCCTTGAAGAAATCATATTCAAAGTCGTAAGGACCTAACCTTCTTGGTGAATCCATATTTCCTCTTTGAGTGAAGATCCTTGAACCAATTTTAGGATTATAACTTGCAATATTTCCTTCACCTCTCTTAGATTTGAACCTTGTAAGAATCCACTTGCAAATAAAAGTCAAAACCAGCTCTGATACCAACTTGCTTTCCAGTGATAGGAAAGTTTCCTTCCAGTGATACCAACCTGCTTTGATACCAACTTGATCTGAAAAACCTTAGATGTCAAAATTAGTTCTTAAGTATATATAAGTGTCCAACCAGATTTAGGAAATGAAGATCGTCTTTGACTATTTTCAAATAACATGTGAATGTCTTACTTATCCATAAACTTAAATAACAATGATGAATAACTTGTGGAAATAAAATTTTGAAATGAGGTAAAGTAAGATCAATGACAATTCAAATGGCACATAAATAATTTGTTAACAGAGTTCACCCATCTTGGGCTACATCTCTGGGTCCCTTTTCAACAGTGAGACCACTCAATTAATGCTCAAATGCCAAAATTACAATAAAAGGACTTATAAATGCCAAGTTTTTGAAGTCACCCTTCAAGTTTTCTTCTCAGTCCCAGAAAAAGAGGTTATTACTAAATTCCTCACAAAATTATGAGAAAAATGAGTATAAACTCGAATTTTCTCAACAAGTGCTTAAAGATCCCTTTTTGCATGCATAACGATACTATGTATCTCATACATGAAAAATTGGACTAAGAATTTTCATACATAGCACTTTTACAAAAAATAGACATCACCATCAGATTCCTCTCGAAATTCTGAGAAATACTTCCCTCAAAGAAATCAATAGCACACAAAATGAGGCAAGCCAAAACTATGAACACCTCTTGCATGCAAAATGAGAAAATATAAACTTGGCACAAACTTCAATCTGGAACTCAAATCCATGTTGTATGCAGGGTAGGCGTTGAGTTTATATAGGCCAAAGTCGACTTAACTGATCCACTTTATTCTTTGGTTTCTTTAACCAAACTTAAACACAATTTGGTTAGGTTGTGTTAACAACCAACACATGTGGCGCATTGTTAAGGGAATCTAGTTAAGGAACTAGAATATTTCATGGAATATTCCACCATAGGTCATGGGTTCGATTCTCATCCAACCCAACCAATTTTATTCTCCCTTAGCCATTATTGGCCAATCGGAGAGTGTCATGTGGCACTCTTTGATTGATCAACATGTCATGATGTCATTGTTCCACCTGTCATCCACGTCATTGTACAGATATACCACCTCATCATCCAATCAACTTCCACATCATCATATAGATGACATGTGGCACTTTTTTATTGGTCCACATGGGCCCTAAAAAATTCCAAATCTAGGTGGCACGTGGCAGCCTCTCGTGATGCCATATCACCATGTTGATGTCATCCTAACATCATCTGTTAGTTGTATGACCTATATGGATAGGCCACATGGAATCTTGTGGGCCTACCACATGGCACCCTTGTTTTGACTTTTTCCCTAGTTTGACCAAACTTTGACCGGCGATAAAATCTTCATACGAAGTCTATTTGAGATTATTTTTGTGTTGTTGGAAAGCTATCGTCAAGCTCTATGCAATGAAGTTGTTTTCAAGATAATTTGAGAAAAACAATTTTTGAGCATTTTGGATCCTCCTCGATCAAGTTTACTTCTACATTTGGGCACTTTGATAACCCTTATGAGAAACTTAATAGATTTAATTGATTGCACATGAAGGATAGTGAAAGAATTCATGCATTTAACCTTAGGTTTATCAAGTTATATAATTCAATTCCTATGTCCATTCGCCCTACCAACTTGGCATCCCTCTTTCATTATTATGATATTCTACCTCATCTTTACCGTTGGAGGTTGTAGGAGAATATTGTTCAAAACCTATAGCTAGCCTTAACCACTTGTCTTGATTTAGAAGAGCAGTCCCGTAGAATAGGTTTCTCCTTTGGTGGTTATGATCAACACAAATACTTGTCATTTTTAATGCATGTCATCCAAGATTTACAAAATCACATGCTCTCCCTTGAACATCGATTCTTGAAACAAGCCCACCTTGAAAGATCCTTGAAGCCCTCTTACCTAAGGCCTAATTATAATACCTTTACCATATGTGACCAAAATTTTAAATGTGAAGAGGATAATGATCATATCTTTATGCTCAACAATCAACCCATCTCTCACATTCCAAATACCACCATCCTCAAAACTAATAGAAAAACTCAATCTCAAGATCATGGTTTATGCCAAATCTCTCATTCATATGCATACAATGGTGAAATTGAAAATGTAAAGAAGGAAGTTGATTTTGACCTTTTTTATCCTCTTTATGAAAAAGTTATATATTATGATGTTACTAATGAATGGTCAAATATATTCGATTAGGACCCTTTTGATTCTATTGGTTCATTTGATAAGTCGTCCTTTAAAGTTACTCAACATCTTGAATTGCATAACGCTTTTTCAAATCCATTGTTTCAATTAAAAGAGGCCAAGTGTTAAACATTAATTTCATCACCCCTATGATCGTTAATGATGTACACCTATGCTATGTCTTTAGAAGGATCAATGGCCTTAATTCCTGAAGAAGAATGAAGATACATTTTCCTAGAAACATGAAAATTGTCTTTTCCTTTGTAAAAACATTATAAAAAGGGATCGTCGCACCTTGCTCAGTGTTAAGGGTGTGAGGATTTAGGATCGTCGTAGGTTGCATCACAGTGGCCTGCAACATTGTCGTTGTTTTCTCAGTTCTAAGGGTGCGACGATCTTGTTTACAAAGAAAAAGAGCATATTCTCAACGTTTCTAGAATAGAAGCTTCGAGGGTGAGGTGGCCTTCGATCGTTTTGGATCTGAGTCGCATCCATGTTCTAGTGGGATCATCTTAACCTCCTCACCATATCTTTTTCATCTTATAAAAGGAGAAGAGTTCTCATGGGAAATCTAGCTTTGGAATGGTTAGATACTTTTTGGAGCTTCAACTTAGTCATAAAAATTCAACTAATGAGATATTATTCTAGCCAAGAGTGGGAGTGTTTGGGCCTATGTTGGCTTTGAGTTTCACTTGGCCAAGTTGAGATTGTGAGTGACTTTCAAATCTACAGTCTCATAATCCATGGAGCAGAAGTGTGGGAAGCAAGGAACTGTTGGACGGGACCTTACAACATCAAGGCATCGGTTGTATTCTCCTTTTCATATATTTAATACAGTGATATATTTATTTCCCATAAAATTGGTCTTATTTTATTGTATGACTCCTTGATCACATACATAGGTTTTGTTGAGTATACATCATTGCTTTCACTTTGTTGTCTTATGTATTTTATAGCTTCAGCATCCTATAAGCCTTGGAATGAAGCGAGGATAACACTAGTGAGGACAAATGACATTTAAAAGGTATGTCATTTATCTCTTTTTAGTCAGTATGCTTGATAGTTAAAACTTAGGGAAAGGTTTATATTTTGTCTTGCTTTGTTCTAATTTCTTGTTGAAGTTAGGGAGATCGGTTTGTGACTGCACTTACCAATTTGTCTGATAACAAAATTGGAAACCATAATGGGGAACTGATTGTTTTCCTAGTAGTCTTGTTTCCTTGCTTGTCTGCTTGAGTTTCTGATTTTCTGAGTCACTAGGAGATCCAGTCTGACTCACTGACTGTTGAATTCACTGAAAAAATTTCACTGTTTTTTAATTTTTCCATTTTTAGGTGTTCGTCGCACCCTTCTTTGAGACACAGTGTGACATCGTCTCACTGTATTGTTCTCTGGACTGCGACGATCCAGCATCGTCGCACTATGTTGGCTTGTAGACTGCGATGATTGTGTGAAAAAATATTTCTTTATGATTTTTCTGGCCCAAATCTTAGATATGGTTTTGGGGTGAATTTTTGGGTTTGATTATGGTCTTTTTACAGTCTGCTTGACAACTTTGCATTTGTTTTTAGCCATCTTTGCTGTGTTTTAGCTTGTATGCCTTTGAAATATTTGATATCTTGCTTTGAGTGTCTTTCAGTTACAAAGCATTGTTTTTTCTTTAGAATTGCTTAGTGAAAGAACATGTCTTTTTCTGAATAGTTTGTCTTAAAAGAAAAAAAAAATTAGATTGGGGGCATCTTTGCATTTGAAGTAGCGAAATTGCATGGTTTTTGGCATTTTTTAGTCTTGAATTCTAAAAAAAAATTCCCCCTCATTGCCGAGGGGGGCCAAGAATCGTGTATTGGTGTACAGTCTCTTTGGCTCTTTTCTTGAAGATCTTGATATTGATGAGTTTAATAAAATTTTGGGGCATTGTACATCTGGGAATGATAAACATTTTATCCTTCTCGTAATATAGCTTTCATTGAAGTGAAATATTTTCATTCTCATTTCTTTGCATTGTTTAGAGTCGGTAAAAACATCATTTAGTCCACGCCATTTTCCTCTTGAGTAAACAACAACCTTAAAATAAAGCACTTATAAAAATTGATTAAATATTTTTATATGTTATGCTAGCAAACCTACATTAGCTTAGGGTGTAGGGATTTGGAATAGGTGTGAAAGATAACTTTCCAAAGTTTCAAACAAACATAGAATCTTGTGCTAGGGAGCAGTAAATCCACTTATTACATTTTTTCCTAGGAAGCCCTCCTCACACAAAGGTCAATCATGAGGTCGCATTGAGACTAGTAGAGTGAATAAACCTACTTTTTTGGTCTTGGTGTAGTGGTTGTGCATATTATTGGGGGTCACTTGAGAAAAAAACCCTATGTGGGTCTTCTCAAGTCGATTTTCAACTCATTTACCCTGCTCTTGCACATGTATCGGACTATCAATTGTTTCCCTAGGCATCATTGTTGTATTTGGTAACCTTAGTGGCCTTTCTATTTACGGTAATACACGAAGTGATGGTGAATGGGGAAGTCTTTGTTGTACCTGGAATCGACGTTGACCAAAATCACCCAGGCTCCTTGGAGGGTAAATCCACGTTTATTGTGTGGAATCTTGCACCAAGGCGTAAGTCTGTTAAGCAGGTCATCAACGTAACTTTTCCACTCACTCGGTCTCATTCCTTTCTTATATTGTTCTCGGGACGTTGGATTTCATCACCAACTAGTGCGTTCATTGTAAGAAGGTTTTGTTTGCTTGCTTGCTTACTAGATTTTTAGCATGTGTCATTTTTTTTCCCTTATAGGCCTTAAGTTGAATCTGTATTTATGGCTTTAATTCCTGAAACAACCAATGAATAAATCCCTCCTCTAGGGGAGCCTTTTGTTTTTCCTTCTTACAGAAACGTTGGTCCTCCTTACATCACTACTTTGAGCTTTTCAGGTCTCACAATTGGATTACCAGTATGGTTGTTTTCCACTCAGGTAATCCCAAATGTAAGCACTATTAGGCTCCAACCTACTGATGTAAATTAGAGTGCAATTGATTGTGAATCTGGTGTTTGTAATACTTAGAGGCACATCCAAAATATATGGATTTAGAGATAACTTTTGTTCTTTTAGTGGAAATAAATCAAAAGCTAATCTAAGTGTTGAGTATGAAAGGAAATTCTAAGCTTATTTACAGAAGGTGTATTCATAGATCTCTTACCATTAATCAACAATTAGAGTAGAAAAACATTCAACTAGTTTTAAGTATTCAAAACAGTGAGCACTCAAACTAAACTAGAAGCTTATAAATGTCTGAAAAGGCTAAACTCTTTTACAAGAGATACATTCTTTGCTTTCCCACATTCATCAGCCAAATAACTTGATCAAATAAAACATAACAGTGTTATCTACAGCATAATGTAAACTGAACTAAAGCTCATACCAAAATTTGCTTGAAAAGAGTGAAAAATGAGAAGTGTACTAGCTTGGCAAAGGGGGCCCTCTAGTGCTTCACTTGTACACCTAAGTCGTCTCAGCTAAAAAGGAACTTCCAGCAACATTCACATAATCATCTCATAGACATCATCAAGAACAAAACACAAACTGATCTCAAGACTGCAAATTCAACGTTTTCTTCATTAACATAAGGGTTGTCCTACTAGTCCATGTCTTGGAGTATTTATACAAGAGTTTTGAAACTGAAAATGCTAAGAAACCTTCTAAAGATAATGATAAGATCCATAAAATATGCTAGGAAGGTCGAATACCCCCTTCAGATCCATAAAATATGAACAAATCCCAAGAAAATATAAAACTGTCCATGATTTTATGCTAAAACAAGGTATTTTCTGTTGAAGTGGCCATGTTTGACCAGCGTTACCCAGGCACTTGGAAAGCTCAGATCTTGAATTTGATAGGTATCCATCCATCCTTGTACATCAAGGATCATGACCCATGTCTCATATTTCTCCCATCTATCCTGCAAGTACACGAACCTAGGAGTAATTACGGGATTTAGTCAAATCCTGTAATTTCTGATAAATTTTTAATTTTAATGCCAAAAATTCAAAAATTCAATTCTCAAGCTAAGGAATGATAAATGTACCTTGCATAAGCTATTTTATGGAAAATATGGAATAATATGAAGGCAAAATGGATGGTTTTGGAGGCAAAATTATAGTTTATGGAGTGGAAGGAAGCATAAAAATGTACTTAACATCTCCCCCAAGAGGAAGACTTTGCATGTCCTCATGCACAAAAACAAAATGTTATTGAACCTCTGTCAATAATCTTCTACCACCTCTGCTATCTGCAACATTGTATCCACATTAACCTGAGTTGTATGAAGAACTTTCAGTCTTTGATATTTTTCTTTGTATGCCTTCTTCTGCTGAAACCATTTGTAGGTTTGTTTGGAAATTAGTTTGTTTTTCTTTTGAAGCTTCTTATTCTTTTTCTTTAGGGTTTCACTCTCTTCCTGTGTTCTATGGCTTTGATTCCTTAACATTTTGTTCTTTGTTTTTAAGTACCTTTCCAGGAATTCAATTTCCTTCATCTTTTTCTTCATTTTCTTTATTTTCTTGCTTTTCTTATCAAGTTATGATGTGGACCCACCAGCCATTTCTTCTATATGTTCTACTGTCTGTGGAGGTTGAGTTTCATCTTTCATATCTTCAATTAATTGTTTCACATCTTTTCTCATTTTCTCATATGTGGAAGTTTCTTGTCCTTCAAAATCATCATTTTCCAATGATTGTGTTTTCATTGTCTTTCTTTGTTTCTCCATAATCTGAAGGTGTGCATACTGTGCCTGTTGTGCTTCATCAATTTGGTTTTGTTGGCATTTCCTTGATTTTTTTTCATATGTGGTGAAAATCTGATCTTTTTCTTGGAATTCTTTCTCCATTTTCACCATGCTTCTTGTTCTTCTCCTCCCCATAGGTTGTTTTGAGCTTGTTGCCTTGGGTTTTTGTATTTCTTCCTCATCATCTGTCACAACCAAGATTTGTTCCTCTTTTACTTCCTCTTCCACTGTTTCAAAACCATTCCCACTGATAAATTGTTGCCAAGTCAAGTTCTGTTTCTGTAGCTCATGTATGATGATCATTTTAATGAAGCCACAATGGTATAGACTCTTTTCTGTATTCCTCCCTTGTTTTTGAACAGCCTTAGCCATCTTAGAAAGGCTTTGCAGTAGAAAGTAGGGCATTTTAATTTCACAGTCACTTTTTAAATGTTGTAGCAGCTTGACATTGTGATATAAGTAGATAATATTAAATCTTCCTTCACAAGTTATAAACTTATGGATGAGATAGGCTAATTCATCCCAAAGATGAATCAACCAACTCCTAGGAATTCCCTTTTTCCAATTGACTGCTACCACCCTAGATCTAGAAACAAAAGATGCCCATGATTTATCTTTGAAGTGCTTAGTTTTGAAATATCTTTCTTCTGTTTGAGGTAATCCAGTGACCTGTGCAATTATATCTTCAGAGATTCTAATAGTGAGGTTTCCAATAGTGGACCTTTCCCCATCAAATGAATGAGAAAATTCTAAAGCAACTTCCTCATAGCACCCATCAAATTTCTCAAAGAAGGTTATTCATTGGTTTTGTTCAAGAATTTGCATACAGTCTCTGTGAACTTCTGAGGGGTTAAATATTTCTGGTTCAAACCTAGATACCATCCTTTAGATTTTTAAGAGAATGAAGAAAAATTCACTGCTCAAGAGAAGGTCTGTTCTTGTTCAAAATCTTCTCAAGCTTCCAAGTCTTACAGAGTCTGTTCAATTCTATAATTTCTTCCTTTGTCTAAGATTTATGTTAATACAAAGAAAATTTCATCAAAATTTTTTATATCCCCAAACTATTCTCTGTTTTAAAAATTTGATGAAAGGGGCATACCTGGTAATTTGTTCAGAACTTCTATGCCTTCTTTTGTCGAAACCCATCTTTCAAAATCGACCTCTTTTACCAGTGAATGGTTTCAGTTTTTAAAATGTTCTTCTCTCAGTCGAAAAAAATTGTCATTGGGTTCACTTACTTTTCCCTAGTCGACTCCTTCTTGAACACGTTCTCTTTGCCTTTACTCTCCACGCATTCCCTTTCAACTGCCACATTTTCTTCTACAGGGCAAGAATGATGTATGTTGGCAGTAGAATTGTCAACATACCATTTGATTTTTAACTGTCTAACAGAATTTTCGAGCTGGGTAAGCAAAGGAAGGAACGAAAATAAGGGGATTCTAGATTTTGTATGGTGCTGGAGTGTTTGAAACAAAGCTACATTGGTTTCAATGCATGCGTTTAGAGCAGAGATGGGGATGAAGGATGAGAAGGGAGCGCTGGAGGAGAATGAAAATGAGAGTGCAGGGGTAGAATTATTTCTTATGGAGGTAAAAACAAAACGTGGGTACTATGATGTACAAGTGTACCACCTTTGTATAGGTTGGTCATTGCTGGGGATGCCCTTTTTCTTCATTTCTACCTTTTTACTTCCCCTCTTCCTTGTAATCATCATAGAAAACAATTTTGAAAATGTGTTTATCCAACTTATGACTCCTTGATTCATTTCCTTTGAGTAACCATCCACTTTATCATGCTTAAGGCACTCTCCTTATGACACCTTCCTCAATATGTATGCAAACAACAATTTATGTTTCCATATGTGTATGTGACTTATGTCTTCATAAAACAGAGCATTTAACATTTCCAAAATAGTATATTTGTCTAATCAAGTTGATAATCATGTTTTGAAAGTGTATGTAAGGATTTTGGAAACCATAAAATATTTACAAGAATATCTTTCATTCTCTTGTTGTTTGATAGTGAAACCCTAAGTTCTTCTTATAGCTCCCTTAGAGACCAAACTGGTTGCCTTGAGTAAAAAAAATTATGCTGTGAGGGTATATGAAATGAAGTGATGAAAAGATGATGTAGGGGAAGGGAAAGATAGGATTTTTATCATTGCTTTAGCTTATGAAGAATTTTCCAAATTTTTAAAGCATTAAAAAGAAAAATGTATACTAACTTGTTTGCTCATTGTGTTTGCCTGATTGAAGTTGGCTGGAATG
>JASDQU010205116.1:42492-62060 GCA_032191745.1 Picea mariana
TTACTTTTTTATTGTTAAAAGGAAAAAAATATTAAAAAGTGACGTTGAATTTTTAAAGTATAGTGTGATATTTTCATGGCATTATGTATTACCTTGTGCTTTGCGTGATGATAACATTTAAAAATTAAACATTTAAGGGTTGTTATTATGATTTTGTTTACAATAATGATGAGTTCTGTTACCACATTACAAAAAAGTGTCATTTTAATACCCCAATTTTAGAATGGGTGCTACCGGTAGCAATACTTTTCAATTTGATGGTTGATTTGAGGTTATGGTTTTAATGGTACCAAGTGATAAAAATACGATTTCAAATGATCTCAAAATTTAACGTTTTGAAAAAAAAAATTAAAAAATCAAAAACATATTTTTTGTTATTAGGTGCTAATTTTAAGGTTTTTCTGAGCTACTGTCTAAGTTTTGAAGGCCATGTTTGAAAAATGTTGTAACTTTGACCCCGTTTTAAAAAATGGTGCTACCGGTAGCACCACTTTTTGATTTGGGGGTTGATTTTGATGTTTTTTATGCAAACATATGGGTTTTTTGGGCCAGATTTCTTGTTTTGAGGGAACAATTCTCATTAAATTGGTAACTATGTTCATAATGCAAGCAAAAATATAAATGATTCAAAAACATAGGAATTCCCTTGAACTCATTATCATCATTTAAGGAAAAAGTGCACATATCAAGAGGGGTATACATATCAATGTCAAGCTGCTTGGTGTTATTGGACAAATCGGTAAGTGCAGACACAAACTGATCTCCCTAACTTCAACAAGAAATTAGAACAAAACAAGACAACATAAAAAAATTTCCCTTAGTTTTGACTATCAAGCATACTAACTAGAAAGATATAAATGACATACCTTTTAAATGTTGTTTTTCCTCACTAGTGTCATCCTCGCTCCATTCCAAGGTGTTATCACTGAGAGTCACGCTTAGATTGCAAGAGGATAAGCCAAGTACCCATCAAAATGTTTGGTGGATGTTGATTTTATGAGTGGAGGTCAAATGGGTGAAAATCAGTACGAGAATGATTTTAACATAGAAAATGGAAAAGCAACGGATAGGGAAGTGAGGTCCTCATTAACTTCAGTCAGTGATTTGATTTTAAGTGTGAGAAGAAGGAAGAATTGGTGAGATATGCGAATAGGACTGCTATGAGCATTCGACTTTCAAGAAGCTTGGTGAAGAAAAACTCAGGCTCAAGAGCATTCTTGAACTCAAATTTCATATACTGAAATATGTCGCAGCAACATACTAATCAAACCTACATTACCATGCAACTACAACAACTCGACTGGATCCTCCATGCCCATGCCTTTCAGCATAAGGGGAAATAAGATAACATAGAAGCTAACTAGAACTGGTCACAACAATACTGTAATCAGACCTACATTACAATAGAACGACAACCCTCGAATGGATCCTCCATGCCCAAGTGTTTCAACACAGTTTAAATAAAGAGATGAAAGAAGCTAACTTCTATTAATGTGAAAGTATCAAATTTGATACATAACCAGAGAAAAGTTCTGGCATCAAAATTACACAGTAAGGAGCTCTGCTCAACCAGTTGACGACCATAACAAAATCTTGAAATCATCTATTTATACTCAAATCAGTCCAAAACTTCCAGGAGTGTGATCTGGCCATTCCATTCAAATCCTTTCATCTGCACCTTCTTCTGTCAGATTGTGTGTGTATCCTCGTCTCATATGCAAACTCAGCTCAACATAGGCCTGTAGGAAAAATCATCCATCGTGGTACATCGTGCTGACAATTTTGTCTCCATGGCCAGACCCTCCACGCTTTCTATTTATGGAGAGAGTTGAGGTTTCAACAACCATTCCTTCTTTTATTAACTGATCTTTCCTCAGGATCGGGATGAGGCTTAACGCCTAGGGGGCTGCCACGTGCTGCTCTCATATTTGATGCTATATAAGCACGTGATTGCGGGGACGTCATAAGCGGTTTGGATGCACATTGCCTTTGAGCCCGCAATCCACCACCTTACACCACATATATCTTTTTCTATACCATGGTTTCAATTGCGGGACCGCTCAAGAATTTTATCGTTCGGGCGTGTTGCGTCCACGCAATGAAACGTGGCCGTTGATATGGTCACGATCTGTGATCTGCGTGCACCTTCTAATTTTAGCGCCACCACTAAGGTTTATCTGCTTGTCAACTTTAGGATCATTCTAACCATGCTTGGAGATGGTGCTACTTTTGGCATTGAACAAGAAAACTTCCCGGAGGATGATCTGACATGGTGGTTTGACATCACTATACCAGGTGTCATGAACTGATGATTGCCACATACTTTGGCACTTCAGATCTCGGAGGTGGTCTACATGTAAAACTGGAGCTCTGAAGTGAACGATGACCGTCAATCTGAGGAGGACACGCGGCAGGGATCTGTGGACTCCGAGAGAAACTACTTCGGAGGAAACGAGAGCGGGGAAGCTGAAACTCCCGAAGACCGAATTCTCGAAGTAAATCATGACCTTCCAATCTAGGAGGATGCATGGTGCTTGATTTGCAACTTCAAGGGAAATCAGGAGTGGGGAAGCCGAAAATCCCGAAGCCCAAATTCCCTAAGTAAATCATGATTGTCCAATCTGAGAGGACGCTTGGTGCTTGATATGCAACTTCAGGAAAAATCACTTCGGGGGAAATCAGGAGTGGGGAAGATGAAAGTCCCGAAGCCTTAATTCCCGAAGTAAATTAGGTCCATCCAATCTGGGAGGACGCGTGGCGCTTGATCTACAACTTCGAGAAAAATCACTTCGGGGAAAATCAGGAGTGGGGAAGCCGAAACTCCCGAAGCCCGAATTCCTGAAGTAAGTCATGACCATCCAATCTGGGAGGATGCGTGGCGCTTGATCTATAACTTTGGGAAAAATCATTTTGGGGGAAAGAGGGAGTGGGGAAGACGAAAATCCCAAAGCTTAAATTTCTGAAGTAAATCATGACTGTCCAATCTGGGAGGACGTGTGGCGCTTGATATGCAACTTCGGCGCTTCCACCTGGTCTTCAAACCTCGTGCAACTTTGACATTCCGAAATACTGAGAGTCATTGATGTGAAATGCTCCTGGGATCTCCGTTGTTGAAAATCAAACCTGCCTTCCTACTTCAAGCCCATAATAGACCGCTTTGTGTGCTACGCCTTGTGCCTATGGCCGTTTCCTGTGTGAACAAGGACTTGGATGAGTTGATGTGGGCTCAGGCAACAAAATGACCAGTAATTCAATACAAAATGATGATGATTGATCGTCCTTCTTCAAGAAAAACACAAAATCTTCGGGCCGAGACTTGGTCGGGAAAGACACTAAGGGAAACTAGGTCGTCAACAAAGGGGGAAAATGAATTTATCAGTCAGAGGGAAAGCTCCTAGGACTTGGTGATGGGGAAGAGAGAGAGAGAGAGATATGAGATGAGGGTAAAAACATAGGTATTAACAACAATCACATACGACCCTTGACAACCTCATGTGATAACACAAGGCTTATGGGATGCTAAACCTATAAAAAGACATAAGACAACAAAGTGAAAGCAATGATGTATACTCAACAAAACCTATGTATGTGATGAAGGAGTCATACAATAAAATAAGACTAATTTTATGGGAAATAAATATATCACTGTATTAAAGATATGAAAAGGAGAATACAACCGATGCCTTGATGTTGTAAGGTCCCTTCCAACAGTTCCTTTCTTCCCACACACTTCTGCTCCACGGATTCTGATACTGTAGATTTGAAAGTCACTCAGAATATCAACTTGGAAAAGTGAAACTCAAAGCCAACATAGGCCCAAACACTCCAACTCTTGGCTAGACTAATATCTCATTAGTTGAATCTTTATGACTAAGCTGAAGCTCCAAAAATTCTCTAACCATTCCAAAGCTATATTTCCCATGAGAACTCTTCTCCTTTTATAAGATGAAAAGGATATGGTGAGGAGGTTAGGATGATGCCACTAGAACAGGGATGTGACTTAGATCCAAACCGATCTGACACAACCTCACCCTCGAAGCTTCTATTCTAGAAACATTGAGAAGATTATATATTTTTCTTCGTAAACAAGATCGTCACACCCTTAGAACTGAGAAAACAGTAACAACGTCACATGCCACTGTGGCGAAACCTGCGATGATCCTAAATAATCACACCCTTAACATTGAGCAAGGTATGATAATCCATTTTTATAAGGTGTTTACAAAGGAAAATATAATTTTCATCTTTCTGGGAAAATGTATCTTCATTCTTCTTCAGGAATTAAGGCCATTGATCCTTCTAAAGACAAAGGATAGGTGTACATCATTAATGTTCATAGGGGTGATGAAAATAATGTGTATCAGTAATCCCCCCAAAGTATGAAGTTAGAACAAAGTGATAGTTGAAATACTTTGTCAAGTGTGTGTAGGGAACAAGGAACACGTTGGTCGGAAACCTGCCAACAAACAAGGAAATACAGTACAATAATATATCATCATTGAGGTAGGAATTCCCATACTTAGAATATAAATGACTCAAAGCATAAATGCCGACATGTGAAGATCCATGTCAAGTAATACAGGTCATGGCCACCCAACATACACTGTGGACCCATGCCATTATGACTCAAATCTAAACATAACCACCAAAATACACTGTGGATCTATGTGTTAAAGACTAAAATTTGAACATAGCAACGAGACATACACTGTGGATATATGCAACAATACAATCTGAATATACTCCAATGTAAGATGAATCTGTCAAAAAAGATTCAAGGTCTTCATCTCCACCACTCTATAGTATGAATCTAACCATGCGAATACATGTGCTGAAGTCGAACATGGTAGAACCACTTGATTACCAGTCATTAGTGAATATCGTTAAAAAGTGCAAAGGAAATCACCATTAATGTCAATGACTCCCAAGGTACACTAGTACAATCCAACGGATGTGAATTTATGAGTTAAAGTCGAACACTCGACGAAATCTACCAATTAGGGGTCAATAATGAAAACCCATTGTTGAAAGGAAGGAAACCTGCCATTGAGCCATGGAAGTTACAAGGTTACCAATTAGTTTCTAAGTCTAATTCATGGATAATGAGTTGAAGTCGACAGGAAAAGAATTGTGATAGGAGGGCCTTGATGTATCCCCCATTATTGACACGAAACAAGAAACATGATTTGAAGTAGATAAGACTAAAAAATGATTTAATACTGACTCATGGATGGTCGACGCAATATAAGGCTTAAGGACTGTTGAAATGGTCGACGCAATAGAAGGCTTTCCAGGTTGAACTTTTCTCTGAACATATTGATGACACGACAATTGTCTTAGAAACACTGACTCAACAACAAGGATGACAGACCAACTTGTAATCTTATAAAGGAGTATGATCAAGAGACAATCGAATTTCACAACCTAGACACAAAGCAAGTGAAAGGGTGTCATGTTCAAAAGCGACTCTTCCATAGAATACAAGTTTAGATATATTTCTTTCTCAATTCCCCCCCCACCATTTCTGGAAAGTACCTCTTTATTTTTACACAATCTTGAGGAGGATAACATATTCTTGAATTGTAAGCTCATGCTTTGGATGAGTCCCTCAAAGTATGTTTAGCAAACCCTAGGAAGGAGTGGTTCAGTCCCATATGGGACTTTCGATGTTTGTTTTACGAGTCCAAAGAAAGTAAACTCAGTGGTTTTTCATAATTAGATAGTCTAGAAAACACTTAAAGGAAAGACCAAAATTTCCTTTTTCGTAAAGTAGTCTGATGATACTTAAAAATAGATAAAATACCACTCAACATACGCTTTTTTCAAATACTTTAATGAATGTGAAAAGAACAAGACCGCTCAGAAATATTTTCATGTTTAGAGAGTCTGAATAGAGATTAAAGGGAACTCTAGGGGGTTCCTTTTTCGTATAACATTTACGAGTCCGAAAAATTGATAAAAGTTTACTCGGTTACATTCTCATGTATTTACGAGCACGAGAAAGAACAAAGACTAAGCTCATGATTGTTTTCATTTTTACGCAAGCTTAAAACAAAACAAAACTATGCTTGGGATAGATTTTATTTTTACACAAGCTTAAAACTAAACAAAACTATGCTTGGACTTGGTTTCATTTTTACACAAGCTTGAACCATAGAAAACTATGCTTGAGGTAGGTGGTTTCATTTTTACAAAAGCTTGAACCAGAGAAAAATATGGTTGCGACTTCCCAATGCATTATCTAGGGATGGTTGGTACTTTGTCCCCATCTTAAGAAGCTAGTGACTTAACTTCAACATGAAGTCCAGAAGATGTAAGAATTTTCCCCCAAGCTTCGTTTCATCAAATGACACAGGTGGATTAAAGGAAGATTTAAATACTAGATGAAGGACTTGTTTGGGTGATATTGGCATCATCAACACTCCCAACACAATTATCAGTAACTGGTTGTTTTCCACCATGTTTGGAAGTAGTTGGAAGTTTGGACCCTTGCTTATTTTTCTTCTTCTTAACATTCCTTTTCTTCTTCTTCTTATGCACCGGGTTACTAGCTTCAAAGATTTCACTCGACGAAGAATATGAAATGGAAGAAGACCTTGCAAGTAAAGAAAGCGAAGAAGATCTTACTGGTGAAGAAGGTGAAGGATCAACATGAGGTTGATGTTCTTGGGGGGAAGTGCTTACATTCGATATTACCTAAGTGGAAAACAACCATACTAGTAATTCAATTGTGATACCTGAAAGACTCAAAGTAGAGATGTAAAGAGGACCAACGTTTCCGTAAGAAGGGAAAAAAAAAGGCTCCCCTAGAGGAGGGGTTGCTTCATTGGTTGTTCTGGGAATTGAAGCCATAAATACAGATTCAACTTAAGGCCTATAAGGAAAAAAAAACAACACACGCTAAAAATCTAGTAAGCAAGCAAGCAAAAAAAACCTTCTTACAATGAACACACTAGTTGGTGATGAAATCCAATGCCGCTGGAACAATATAAGAATGGGATGAGATAAAGAGGGTGGAAAAGTTACATTGATGACTTTCTTAACAGACTTACACCTTTGTGCAAGATTCCACACAATAAAAATGGATCTACCCTCCAAGGAGCCCGAGTGAGTTTGGCCAATGTCGATTCCAGGTACAACGAAGACTTCCCCATTCACCGTCACCTCGTGTATTACCCTAAAGAGAAAGGTCACTAAGGTTACTAAATACAACAATGATGCCTGGGGAAACAATCGACAGTCCGATACACGTGCAAGGGAAAGGTAACTGAGCCCAAAATTGACTTGAAAAGACTTGCATATGGTTTTTTTCTCAAGTGACACCCAATAATATGCACAACCACTACACCAAGACCAACAAAGTAGGGTTTGTCACTCTTCTAGTCTCAATGCGACCTCGTGATTGACCCTTGAGTGAGAAGGGATTCCCAGGAAAAAATGTAATAAGTGGATTTACCACTCCCTAGCACAAGATTCTATGTTTGTTTGCAACTTTGGAAAGTTATCTTTCACACCTATTCCAAATTCCTACACCCTAAGCTAATGTAGGTTTGCTACCAGAACATATAAAAATATCTAATCAATTTTTATAAGCATTTTATTTTAAGGTTGTTGTTTACTCAAGAAGAAAATGGTGTGGACTAAATGATGTTTTGACAGACTCTAAACAATGCAAAGAAATGAGAATGCAAATATTTCACTTCGATGAAAGCTATATTACGAGAAGGAGAAAACGTTTATCATTCCCAGATGCACAATGTCCCAAAATTTTATTAAACTCATCAATATCAAGATCTTCAAGAAAAGAGCCAAGGAGACTGTACACCAATACACGATTCTTGGCCCCCCTCGTCCATGAGGGGGAATTTGTTTTAAGAATTCAAGACTAAAAAATGCCAAAAACCATGCAATTTTTCAACTTCAAATGGAAGATGCCCCCAATCTATTTTTTTCTTTTTTCTTTTAAGACAAACTATTTAGAAAAAGAAATGTTCTTTCACTAAACAATTCTAAAGAAAAAACAATGCTTTGTAACTGAAAGACACTCAAAAAAAGATATCAAATATTTCAAAGGCACACAAGCTAAAAAAAATAAAATAAGGCTAAAAGCAGATGCAAAGTTGTCAAGCAGACTATAAACAAACCATAATCAAACCCAAAAATTCATCCCAAAACCATATCCAAGATCTGGGCAAGAAAAACCATAAAGAAATATTTTTTCACACAATCGTCGCATGCTACAAGCCAACACAGTGTAATGATGTTGGATCATCGCAGGCCAAAGAACAATATAGTGAGACGATGTCACACTGTGTCTCAAAGCAGGGTGCAACGAACACCTAAAAATGGAAAAATTAAAAAACAATGAAATTTTTTCAGTGAATTCAACAGTCAGTGAGTCAGACTGGATCTCCTAGTGACTCAGAAAATCAGAAACTCAAGCAAACAAGCAAGGAAACAAGACTACTAGGAAAACAATCAGTTCTACAGTATGTTTGCCGATTTTGTTATCAGACAAATTGGTAAGTGTAGACACAAACTAATCTCCCTAACCTCAACAAGAAATTAGAACAAAACAAGACAAAATATAAAACTTTCCCTAAGTTTTAACTATAAAGCATACTAACTAACAAGAGATAAATGGCATACCTTTTAAATGTTGTTTTTCCTCTCTAGTGTCATCCTCGGTCCATTCCAAGGCTTATAGGATGCTGAAGATGTAAAAAGACATAAGCCAACAAAGTGAAAGCAATGATGTATACTCAACAAAACCTATGTATGTGATCAATGAGTCATACAATAAAATAAGACCAATTTTATGGGAAAGAAATATATCACTGTATTAAAGATATGAAAAGGAGAATATAGCCGATGCCTTGATGTTGTAAGGTCCCTTCCAATAGTTCCTTGCTTCCCACACTTCTACTCCATGGATTCAGAGACTGTAGATTTGCAAGTCACTCACAATCTCAACTTGGCATAGTGAAACTCAAAGCCAACATAGGGCCAAACAATCCAACTCTTGGCTAGACTAATATGTCATTAGCTGGATCTTTATGACTAAGTTGAAGCTCAAAAAATTCTCTAACCATTCCAAATCTAGATTTCCCATGAGAACTCTTCTCCTTTTGTAAGATGAAAAAGATATGGTGAGGAGGTTAGGATGATCCCACTAGAACATGGATGCGACTCATATCCAAACCGATCAAAGGCCACCTCACCCTCAAAGCTTTTGTTCTAGAAACATCGAGAATATGATCTTTTTATTCGTAAACAAGATCGTTGCACCCTTAGAACTGAGAAAATTGCGACAACGTTGCAGACCACTGTGATGCAACCTGCGACAATCCCTTTTTATAAGGTTTTTACAAAGGAAAATATAATTTTCATCTTTCTAGGAAAATGTATCTTTATTCTTCTTCAGGAATTAAGGCCATTGATCCTTCTAAATACAAAGGATAGGTGTACATCATTAACGGTCATAGGGGTGACGAAAATAGTGTTTAACACTTGGCCTCTTTTAATTGAAACAATGGATTTGAAAAAGCATTATGAAATTCAAGATCTTGATTAACTTGAAAGGACGACTTATCAAATGAACCAATAGAATCAAAAGGGTCCTAATCAAATATATTTGACCATTCATTAGTAACATCATAATATAGAACTTTTTCATAAGAGGATAAAAAAGGTCAAAATCAACTTCCTTCTTTACATTGTCAATTTCACCATTGTATGCATATGAATGAGAGATTTGGCATAAACCATGATCTTGAGATTGAGTTTGTCTATTAGTTTTGAGGATGGTGGTATTTGGAATGTGAGAGATGGGTTGATTGTTGAGCATCAAGATATGATCATTATCCTCTTCACATTTAAACTCTTGGTCACATATGGTAAAGTTATTATAATTAGGCCTTAGGTAAGATGGATTCAAGGATCTTTCAAGGTGGGCTTGTTTCAAGAATTGATGTTCAAGGGAGAGCATGTGATTTTGTAAATCTTGGATGGCATGCATTAAAAATGACAAGTATTTGTGTTGATCATAACCACCAAAGGAGAAACTTGTTCTATAGGATTGCTCTTCGAAATCAAGACAAGTGGTTAAGGCTAGCTATACGTTTTGAACATTATTTTCCTACAACCTCCAACAGTAAAGATGAGGTAGAAGATCATAATAATGAAAGAGGGATGCCAATTTGGTAGGGAGAATGGACATAGGAATTGAATTATATAACTTGATAAACCTAAGGTTAAATGCATGAATTCTTTCACTATCCTTCATGTGAAATCAATTAAATCTCTTAAGTTTCTCATAAGGGTTATCAAAGTGCCCAAACGTAGAAGTAAACTTGATCGAGGAGGATCCAAAATGCTCAAAAATTGTTTTTCTCAAATTCTCTTGAAAACAACTTCATTGTGTAGAGCTTGATGATAGCTTTCCAACAACACAAAAATAATGTCAAATAGAGTTCGTATGAAGATTTTATGGCTAGTCAAAGTTTGGTCAAACCAAGGAAAAAGTCAAAACAAGGGTGCCATGTGGTAGGACCACAAGTTGCCACGTGGCCTATCCATACATGTCATACAATTGACAAATGATGTTAGGATGAAATCAACGTGGTGACGTGGCATCACGAGAGGTTGCCACGTTTCACCTAGATTTGGAATTTTTGAGGGCCCATGTGGACCAATAAAAAAGTGCCACATGTCATCTATATGATGATGTTGCAGTTGACTGGATGATGAGGTGGTAGATCTGTACAATGACATGGCTTACAGGTGGACTAATGACATCATGAAATTTGGATCAATCAGAGAGTGCCACATGGCACTCTCTGATTCGCCAATAATGGCTAAGGGAGAATAAAATTGGTTGGGTTGGATGACAATCGAACCCATGACCTATGGTGGAATGTTCCATGAAATATTCTAGTTCCTTAACTAGATTCCCTTAACAATGTGCCACATGTTTTGGTTGTTAAAACAACCTAAACAAATTGTATTTAAGTTTGGTTAAAGCAACCCGAGAATAAAGGGGATCAGTTAAGCTGACTTTGGCCTATATAAACTCAACGCCTACCTTGCATACAACATGGATTTGCATTCCAGATTGAAGTTCATGCCAAGTTTATATTTTCTCATTTTGCGTGTGTTACACATTATTTTCGTCACCCTTATGATCGTTAATGATGTAAACCTATCTATTGCCTTCGAAGGGGTCAATGGCCTGAATTCCTGAAGAAAGAAGGGAGAAGAACTTTTCCTGAGAGAAGAAGTTGTATTTTCCTTTGTTAAAACCCTATTAAGGAGGATTTTTGCAGGCTGCACTATACGCAGGGTGAGACGATGCCTGATTTCCGCACCCTTCTCTAAATCTATATTGCGAAGTTTTCGCAGGTTGCACTATAGCTATGGTGCAGAAATTCCTGTACGTGGGAAAAACGAGCATCTTGTCGATGCTTCTGGAAGGAGAAGCTTTTATGGTGAGGTGGCCTCCGAACAGTTTGGATCTTACTCGCTTTCATGATTTAGTGGGATCATCCTAACCTCCTCACCTTATCCTCTTCAACTTATAAAAGGAGAGGAGCTCTCATGGAGAAAGTTAGAATGACTTGAGCTTGAGTTTTGTAGATTGGAAATTTGTCTTGATTAGAGTGGCTTTGAGCTTTGTTTTGTCAAGATAGATTGTGAACAGCTTTCAGATCTATAGTCACAGAATCCATGGATCAGAAGTGTGTGGGAAGCAAGGAACTGTTGGAAGGAACCTGATGACATCAAGGCATCTGGTTGTATCTTCCTTCCACATTCTTTAATACAGATATACTTTTCTTTCCTATATGAATGTTATTTGTCCATATTATATGATTCCTTGATCACGTACATAGTTTCATATCAAATAGAATCTGTTATTCTTGTCTTCATTGGCTTGTGTTTATTTCTAGATATTTCTCCATAAGCCTTACGAAGGAGATTGGATTGCATTGGCGAAGTTGGATCTTCGATATTTAAAAGGTATGTCCTAGATCCATTTCTCATTTGATAATTGAAATCTAAGGAAAGAGTAGTGCATTGTCTTGTTTTTTTCTAGATCTAGGTGAATCTAGGGGAATTGATTTGTGTCTGCACTTAACAATTAGCCCGATAACAAAATTGGCGATCATACTAGGGACTAGATTATTTTCCTAGTTTGTCTTGCTTTCTTTCTTTTATTGTCTGTGTTCTATTTTTCGAGTCACTGGGAGATCCAAATTGACTCTTTGACTGTTAAACTTCACTGGAAAAACCTTGATGCTTGTTATTTTTTGCATTTTTCATTTGATTTCCGCACCCTGCTTTGAGGGACAGTGTGACGATATTTGATTTCCACACCCTACCGTTTTGACATAGTGCAACATTTCCACACTGTATTGGTTCTTTGGCCTGCGGAAATCAGGAATCGACGCACTGTGTTAGTCTACAACCTGTGACAATTGTGAATTGTTTTGATTTTTGATGGTTTTTCCTTACCCAGATCTTGGATTTGGTTTTGGGGTGAATTTTTGGGTTTGATTATGATATGTTTACAGTCTGCTTGATAGCTTTGAAACTGATTTTAGTCATCTTTTCTTTATTTTCTTTTGAAAGATTTGGTCTCTTGCTTTGAGTGTCTTTCAGTTACAAAGCCTTGTTTTTTCTTTAGAATTGTTTGGTGAAAGAACTTCTTTTTCTTTTATTGAATAGTTCATGTTAAAAGAGAAAATTGTTTGGGTTGCTTTGTTTCATGTCGATTTGCTATTTCTTTTAGCTATCTTTGAAACAAGAATTTTTAATTTCTTGCTTTATATTAGATTGGGGGCATCTTTTCATTTGACGTAGCGAAATTGCATGATTTTTGGCTTTTTGGGGGGCCAAGAATTGTGTATTGGTGTACAGTTGCTTTTTCTCATTTCTTGAGAATCTTGATATTGATGAGTTTAGTATATTTTTGGACATTGTGCATTTGGGAATGATAAACGTTTTCTCCTTCTCCTAATATAGCTTTCATCGAAGTGAAATATTTGCATTCTCATTTCTTTGCATTGTTTAGAGTCAGTCCAAACATCATCTAGTCCACACCATATTCCTTTTGAGTAACAACAGCCTTAAAAATAAAGCGCTTATAAAAATTGATTAGACATTTTTATATTTTCTAGTAGCAAACCTACATTAGATTAGTTTTAGGGATTTGGAATAGGTGTGAAAGCTAACTTTCCAAAGCTACGGACAAACATAGAATCTTGATTTAGGGAGCAATGAAATCCACTTGCTACATTTTGTCCTGGGAAGCCCTTCTCACACAAGGGTCAAACCTGAGGTCGTATTGAGACTGGCAGAGTTACTCACCCTGCTTTGTTGGTCTTGGTGTAGAGATTGTGCATATTGTGGGGGTCGCTTGAAAGGTATACCCACAATGATGAGTGGAATCTTTTCGAGTTGATTTCGAGCTAGATACCCTACCTTTGCATGTGGATCGAACTGCTAACTGTTTCCCCAACCATCACTATAATAGTTGGTAACCTTAGTTGCCTATCTCTTTAGAGTCTTACACAAGGTGACTGTGGAGGGGAAATTTTTGACGGTACCTGGAATTGATGTTGGCCAGACTCACTCGGGCTCCTTGGAGGGTATACCCACGATTATGTGTGGGAGCTTGCACTAGGGTGTAAGTCCATTAAGCAGGTCGTCAACACAACTTTTCCACCCGCTCTATCTCAACCCCTTCTTACTTTGTTCCCGTGACGTTGAATTTCATCACCAACTAGTGTGCTCATTGTGAGAAGGTTTTGTTTGCTTGCTTGCTTACTAGATTTTTAGCGTGTGTTGTTTGTTTTCCCTAGTGGAATCTAGGTTGGATTTTTTTTTTAATGGTGTCATTTCCTGGAATGAACAATGGAAGAACCTCTGCTCTATGGGAACCTTTTGTTTTTCCTTCTTACGAAAACATTGGTCCTCCTCACATCGCTACTTTGAGCCTTCCAGGTCTCACAATTGGATTATCGATATGGTTGTTTTCCACTCAGGTAGTCCCTAATGCAGTTAGTTCTTCATTTGTAAGCACTTCCCCCCAAGAACATCAACCTCTTGTTGATCCTTCACCTTCTTCACCAGTAAGATCTTCTTCGCCTTCTTCACTTGCAAGGTCTTCTTCCATTTCATCTTCTTCGTTGAGTGAAAGCTCTAAAGCTAGTAACTTGATGGATAAGAAGAAGAAGAAATGGAAGAATAATAATAAGAAAAATAAACAAGGTTCCAAACTTCCAGCCAATGTCGGACATGTTGGAAAGAAACCAATTACTGTTAATCATGCTGGGAGTGTTGATGATGCCAAGATCATCCAAACAACCTGTAAGCCCAAGTACCCTTGCAGACTTTGTAAGGGTAGCCATCTTCTTAAGTATTTCCCTGGTATATCCAAGGTTATAGAATCATGGTCTACACAACCTCGCCAAACCATGTTGTCAACCTCTAAACAACATGTTGATGACCTCTCGTCAACTAGTCAAGATACCGTTGGGAAGAAGAAAAGTAGAGTCAAGTTCCTGTGTATGTTATGGAAAGGGAGTCATCTAACTCACCTTTTCCCTTGTATGGGCAAAGCCTCAAAATTCTTGGAAGACACGACTATTTCACAACCTCAACTTCCAGTTGCTTATCGCAAGCTTACTCTTGACCCACCTGTAGTTGATGGGATGATCAATCCGGTCCCTTCGTCGATCAATCCGGTTGATCATGCAGTCAATTGGGTCACATCCTTAGTTGAACTAGTTGACAAAGTGGTTGATCTGATCCCATATTTAGTTTATCCCACTCTCCCGTTAGAGAGTGCAACCCAAGTGGTCGATCCGATTCCATCATTGGTTGATCCCACTCTCCCGTTAGAGAGTGTCACCCAAGTGGTCGATCTATTTTCATCCATCGACCCCATTCTCCCCTTGGAGAATGACACCCAAGTAGTCGATTTGACATCATTATCAGTTGATCCTACTCTCCCGCTAGAGAGTAAACCCGATACTGCCCATGTTTTTCTCATTGATACAGAATCTACCATGCCAGGGGGCATTCCTCCTTCTCCTGTGGAACCTTCTCCAAGTAATGAGGCCATCCTTTTTAATTGGGGTGTGCTAACTAGACCTCGTCTTCCCTCTCACATTCCTTTCCAGATTACAGTATAGGTTTGTGATCAGGATGTTCCTCAAATGTTGATAGATGAAGGTGCGCCCGTTAGTATTTTGTCCTCTATTTCTTGGCAAGCTTTGGGTTGTCCTCAGCTTGCGCCGATTACGCAGAATATGCTATCTTTTAATAGAAGAACCAGTCAACCTTTAGGAACCCTTCTTCAGTTTCCTGTAACTTTGGGTGGGAAAAATGTCTTTATTGACATTATGGTAGTCCAAGACCGCTTGGATTTCACTTTACTCCTTGGGCGGGATTATGTAAATGCCATGAAATCTATTGTGTCCACTCTTTTTACGATGGAAGAATTGTGACTATTGATCAACTTTAATTCATCGGTCCTGACTGGATGACCTCCCTATAAGGTTCTTATATGCAGACGGTATCACCCCCCCCACAAGTTAATTATGTGGCGTTGTCTCCCATGCCTTCAACTGCTAATGAAGATGAGTATCTCATTGTAAGCTCATTATCTTATGACTTAGATCCGATAGTTGACATGGTGATATCTTCGATAGGGTTTTTAGAGCTTGATCTCTTTACCCCTATCGTGACCCTCGACATGGCGTCCTTCCAGAGTGTGTCTCTTCTGTCCATTGAAGATCTCTTGGAAGCCATGACCGAGTTTTATCCCTTGACCTAGTGTCCTCCCGGAGCATTGTCCTCTTGGAAGCCATGATCAAGAAGAGTATATTTTAGCATGTTTTTCTGATTTCAAGCTCATTTAAAAATGAAACCAACCTTGATCATGGTTATCTATTTTCAGGCTCGTTAAAAAATGAAACCAGCTGAGGATAGTTTTCACGTCTCTGTAGCAACCTCGTTAAAAAATGAAACATAGATTACAAGCATAGTTCTTGTTTCTGTGTCAATCTCGTTAAAAAATGAAACAATGGTCTGGAGGTTATACATAAAGTCACGAGCATAGTTCTTCTCATGTGTCAAGCTCGTTAAAAAATGAAACAACTTCCCCCTCTCCATTTGGGTCAAGTCCTACGTATAGTATTTGAAGCTTCATCTCATCCGCTTGTGCTGTTGGATGAAATCAAGCTTGGGAAGCATTGATTCTAGCCTCTGGACTTCATGCTGAAGTTAAGTCGCTATCTTCTTAAGATGGGGCTAAGTACGAACCATCCCTGAATAATGCGTTGGGAAGTGCAAGCATAGTTTTCTATGGATCAAGCTTGTGTTAAAATGAAACCACCTACCCCAAGCATAGTTTCCTCTGGTTCACACTTGTGTAAAAATGAAACCAGGTCCAAGCATAATTTTGTTTAGTTTTAATCTTGTGTAAAAATAAAATCTATCCCAAGCATAGTTTTTTTTTTTAAAGCTTGCGTAAAAATGAAAACAATCTCGAGCTTAGTATTTGTTCTTTCTCATGCTCGTAAATAAATGAGAATAAGTTACCGAGCTTAGTATTTGTTCTTTCTCATGCTCGTAAATACCCGAGAATGTAATTGAGTATACTTTTATCACTTTTTCGGACTCGTAAAGGTCATACGAAAAAAGAACCCCCTGGAGTTCCCTTTAATCTCTTTTTAGACTCTCTAAACATAAAAAGATTGCCGAGCGACCTTGTTCTTTTCACGCTCATTAAGGTATTTGAAGAAAACTTCTGTTGAGTGATAGTTTATCTCTTTTTCGGACTCATCAGACTACTTTATGAAAAAGGAACTGAGAGAGTTCTCTTTAAGTATTTTTCAGACTCTCTAAACATGAAAAACCCCTGAGTTTTATTTCTTTGAACTCGTAAAACAAATATCGGAAGGCCCATATGGGACCAAACCACTCCTTCCTATGGTTCGTTAAATATACTCCGAAGGACTCATCTGAAGGATGCGTTTACAGTTCAAGCATATGTTATCCTCCTCAAGCTTGTGTAAAAATAAAGAGGTACTTGCCAAAAATGGTGGGGGAAAAATTGGGAAAGAAATGTATCTAAACCTGTATTCTATGGAAGAGTCACTTTTGAACATGACACCCTTTCACTCGCTTTGTATCTAGGTTGGAAAATACACTTGTCTCTTGATCATACTCCTTTATAAGATTACAATTTGGTCTGTGATCCCTGTTGTTGAGTCAATGTTTCCAAGACAATTGTTGTGTCATTAATATGTTCAAAGAGAATTTCAACCTGAAAATCCTTTTATTGCATTGGCCATTTCTGCATTCCTTAATCCTTCTATTGCGTCGGCCATCCCCGAGTCAGTCCTGAGTCACTAGTTACTCTGATCTACTTCAAATCTTGTTACCCATTTTATGTGATTGATGGGGGATACGTTAAGGCCCTCCTGTGATGAGTCTTTTCCCGTTGACTTCAACTCATTATCCAAGAATTAGACTTAGAAATTAATTGGTACCTTGGAACTTGCATGCCTCAATGGTAGGTTTTCTCTTTTTCGACAATGGGTTTCCATTATTGACCCCTGATTGAGAGATTCCACTGAGTGTTCGAATTCAACTCATTAATTCGCACCCATTGGATTGTACTAGTGTACCTTGGGAGTCAAAGACATTAATGATGATTTCCATCACACTTTTTAATGGTATACACCAATGACCGGTAATCAAGTGGTTTCTACCATGTTTGACTTCAACACATGTATTCACATGGTTAGATTCATACTATAGAGTGGTGGAGATGAAGACCCTGGATCATTTTTGTCAGATTCAGGTTGCGTTGGAGTATATTCAGTGTATTGTTGCATAGATCCACATTGTATGTCTCATGGCTATATTCAAATTTGAGTCTTTAACACATAGATATACAGTGTATTTTTGGTGGCTATGTTCAAATTTGAGTCATAATGGCATGGATCCACAATGTATGTTTGGTGGCCATGACCTGTACTACTTTCCATGGATCTTCGTATGTCGACATTTATGCTTTGAGTCATTTGTATTATGAGTATGGGAATGCCTAGCTTAGTGATGATATATTATTGTACTGTATTTCCTTGTTTGTTTCCAGGTTTCCAACCGACGTGTTCCTTGTTCCCTACACACATTGATCTAAAAATGAAGAAGACTTGTATTCTTGAAAATATTTGCAAGTAAAATTTTATGTGTTAAAAATGCAAATGGATCATATTTGAAACACAAATTATAATAGTATTTACTCATTCAATATGCATATAAGCAGCAACATAATCAATGAACATAAAACACATAACATAACAAATGATAAAGGAGTTCACCCCTCTCTTGGGCTACATATCCTAGTCCAGCTTCCAATGGATCATTTGTATTATTTGCTAAAAGTTCTCAAAAATGTGCTTTACAATGCTCAAACTACCAAATAGACTGCTCCAATGGCTTCAGAACGTCCAAAAACCCCTAGTTTGGCTTTTTCGGCACCTCGTTTGGCCAAAAATTGAAGACGATAGGCTTCCTAGAAGTCCCCCCTTCAAGCTTGCTGTCTCTGCATCTACAAAACGCACCTTCCATGGCTCAACCTAGCCCACACACTTATTTAAGCATAAAAACCTAGCACCAGATGCAACTGCACAAATGGTGCGAACTGTAGGACAGTTACGGGTGCACCTAGCCCCTAACCGTCAAGGGCCAGGTCATATTAACCCATGCGACCACACGCTAGCATAAATATGGGCTCCCGTTTCAAAAGCCAATGGTCAAAGGCCAAATGGCGGTCGTTGTAATAACCATTGGAACAAACATTAACCGCGCGCACACGCCATACACCATAGCTGTGGGTCATATGTTATATAGCACGCGACCAAGGGTTGGGGCTAAGCCTCGACCCGGTCGCGGCCCAAACCACCCGCATATTCAAACTTTAATACAATTCGTGCCATATATATAATAAGTAACACATGGTGGCACACCGGTTGGTGGCTCTTTTCCAAGTCTTTTCCCCTACCCGTAGGTCGTGGGGTCGACTCCGACCAACGACATAAGTTTTAACCAAATAATGGATGACACATGGCGGCCATTAACTCGGCCACATGTCATCTCTCCATTCGCTGCCAAAAATGCCAAGTCACTTGCCAACTGTCTGAATTCCATCCTACCATGTGTCATATGGCTTGCCACGTGTCGTACGACCTGCCACATTAGCATCCGTACAGACTGTACAATGAGCAACCTTTTTTTTGCATGTTTGTAAATTTGAACAGAACGCGATATCTCTCGCTCCCGACGTCTGTTTTAACCCAAACGAGTTGCGTTGGGTTCAAAATGACGAGACCTACGCTTTCATCCAATTTGAAGTGATTCCGAGCATTTTGAATTTTTGAGCAAAATTTGATCCCCTGATCACACCTCCCCATTGGAAAGCTTTTGGACCTCCAAAAGACTATTTTCAGTCTATTTGAAGATGAGGGTATAGTTCCCTCACCCTACCAACCTCA